>JAGVSP010004273.1:0-31680 GCA_022494985.1 Micrasema minimum
TTTTTTATTTTTTTTTTCAGAAAAATGAAAAATTATTTTTCTTTTTCTATTCTTCTGTCTTATTAACTATCCTTACAACTGGATTTAAAAAAGTTGGTAGAAAAAATTTTTTTTTTTCGTAATTTTATTATTACCCTGCAAGGTCCCGCCGTCTTGGAACCCGTCGAGGGCCTTTAACAGATGTGCTCGGGGGAGCTGATGGATGCGGGCCTGACGGGGAGGCAGAGGCTGGCTGGCGATGCGCTCCGGGAGGGATCGGTGTTTCCCACCGCTCCACAAAGACGAACGTGGAAAGAAACGAGAAAAAATTTATTTTTTTCTTTGCATTTTTAAAATTTAAATATGTATAAAATCACTCACGATTTTTTCATTCATGCCTCCCGGTTTTCGAAACGAAACCCGTACTTCGCCCGGACAAAACAACTAAACCCAAACATGCAAACCGGTGGGTCGGGGGTTGGTTTTTATAAAAAATTTTTTTTTACTAATTTTAAAAAAGTTCGACCACAAAGTTAATGCTTTGAATTATTAATATTAATTTTAGGTATTTGTTTAACGGCAATATTTCGCCATCTACATTTCGAATAAGTATTTCTTAATAACCATTAACATTTTTTAATAAAACCAAGAAAATAACATTAAAAGTTGTGGTTTTTATTACCCTTGATGATATCAATTAATAATAAAAAATTTGCAAGTAGATGATAACCTTTAAAAAATGTTAGCAATCTACCGAATTATAGAAACACCGCCTTTCTTCGTAATGGTCGTTCGTTGGCTGTGTCGATATTTATATGTGATCGACATTGTCGGTAAAAAGATTGAGTAATGTCATTTTAATAAAAATAAATTTGGGATGAAATAAAATGAGGAGATTGAGTGGAAACTGTCATTACAATATAGTCTAGTAAAATTGCAAATGTAAATGTATTGATATTTTATATTGAAATTTTTTTTATTTTAGAGTTTCAACGTTCTAATATTTTAATTTTAATTTGTGATTGCTATATCATCTTTATCAATTTATCCTTTTTTTTGCATATTTTCGAATTTTAAAATATTTTTGATTGAAATATAATTGCTAAATATGTATAAATATTAATTTTTCATTATTTTATTTTGAATATAATAAATTTTATCTTCTGAATTGCAGTATTTATTATGTAGGTGGATTTGCGTATTTTCTAAAATTTTGTTAAAAAATATTTGTAACATCGTGTAAAAGGCACTAACATCATGCTATTTGAATAAATAAAAAGTAGAATAAATTATGCATTCAAAGCGCCTGATTGGGGCAGGCCGGCATAGGCAACTTTTAATGTCGGACATTTATTAGGTATAATATTGTCATATTATGCCACTAACGAAATCCGGTACAGTATTTTAGGCAAAAATAAAGTGCTATATTGATTTCCACAGGAAGGATTCCGTTAAATAATATGAATTATTATTGATTACGAAGTGAAAATGTTGATGTACGGTAAACTAGGGTAAAGGCGTCAGTGCGGGCAATTGCGTCAAAAAACACCGTCAGAAAAAAGAAAATAAAATATAAAATTGAGTATGTAATGTTCGACGTGGAATTAGAAATATCTTTTATTTTTCTGTTTTTGCTCATTAAAATACGTTAACCAAAATTGTTTTAGTAGAATATCACGGAATTATTTGTTATTAATTATTTTTATAACAAGATTACAAAATTAAAAATCGTTATAAATTACTACCACTCCTTTCCCTTATCCGCACCCAATGGTGCATGGGTACTGTATTGGTACAATCAAGAGCAGTGATTCTTGTCAAAAAAACATTATTATTACTACCATCATAGCCTCGTTTACCCCAGTTAACCAGCTATAATTGCTTGGCCAGTTTCTCAAACCAAGTACACAAGTTAACCATTAGATACAGCCAAATGGACATGCATTTTTGCGATATGAATCCACAAATGCGTCCTTCACGGAAATACAAACTGTGGAATTTAACATTTATGAGAGCAATGATTTTTTCACACTTTTTTGATATCAACCAGATGCGTGTTTGTATCGTCTTATTAAATACCATCATAGCACCGTTTATCGATTAGAGTTAACCAGCAATATTGATGGACACTCTCAAACAAGTACACCAATTAAAATATTCGATTATGATGGACTTGCATTTATATGGAATGCTATGAAGAGCCAATACGGAATCACAAACTTGAATTTCACATAATATGAGTGGCAATGAATTTTTCATCAATTTTATTATATAACCTGATGCGTGTTGTTTTCACACATATTAGATATCAACCAGTGAAAATGAGGAACGTCTTATTTAATTCAGGGAGAAAATCGAGGAATACATTTGTATGGGGAAGCGGCCGCGAGTCACGTGGTGTGGTATGCTCTTATAAATAAAGTAAAAATAAATACCTTTCTCTTGGATGGTTAATTTATTAGCATTCCAAAATGCATTTACCTTGTGTTCTTGTCATAATAAAACGAGAAAGCTACATGAACATTAGCACAGTTTGTGGTGGTTGTAACTTGTGATGGGTAAGCTTTGAAAAGAATAAAAACCTAGCATATTCGAAGATTATCGTATATTGATAATAATTATTTTTATAAGAAAAAGATGTATGAAAGTGGAGGAAGCAAGGGAAGTGTGCCAAGACAGAGTGGTGTGGCGTTCTATCCTCTCTGCCTACCCCTACGGGTAAATGGCGTGATGGTTAGTTAGTTCGTTTGTAAACATCGAAAAATTTGATTCGATATGATAAGATTGCATTGTTTCGCGTGTTGAGAGTTTATATTTATAATTACTACTACTTTCCCCTATCCGCACCCAATGGTGCATAGGGTACATTGCACCAAGTGCAGAGTATCTTCATAATTGTTATCACATGAAGGCAAGATGATCAGTCTTACGCTTCAGAACCAGTCCAAGGTGTCACACGTGAAATATTAACAAGAAAATCACACATTCAAATAAATATTTCATGTTCAATCGATGAACGCCGACTGCATACACGAAAAAGCATGACTCGTCACGTTCCGCCTGAGCCGAGTGTGCAAGCGAGAGCGCGGACCAAGCGATAGAGAGGCACGATCGGCCTAAGCGTTCGGTTTGTGACGCATCTATCTCTCTTCCACTCCATCGGCCGATGCGTCCGAGTAGAAGGGAGACAGCAGCAGCACACAAGAAGAAAAATACTTTTAACACGAATGAAATCACACATTTATTTCTTGTAAAACGGGCGATCTTCACCATTGTTCTGCTGGCAGCGGTGCGGTGCCCGGTGTAGGTAGTATACGACACGTGACACATACAGTTAGTGAGAGGTGGGAAGCGTATAGCGTATAGTCTCAGCAGCTGATCTCAAGGGAAAGTGGACAGACCGGTTCTGGAGATACTCAACTCAATGCACGCACTGAGACTACACGGTGGTACTAAACTTTACGGTCTTTAACGACAATAATATTAGCATTAGAAAAATTGATATATTCGTATTAGCGCTCATTAGGCGATTTCTCGTAAAAATAGCGCCATAAAAATATCCAATAAGCTTATTTCACAAATTATTCCCTGAATGCAGAAAAGTATAAAAAAAATAAAACCACAAAACCATGGGTTAATGGGTAAATTGGATAATTAGTGAGCGAAATGTGACGTCATCGATCGCATTTCTTAAATTACCTATTCCAGTTACGATTTCATGATTACTTTTTATCCGTCGTGATTGCTTAAAAGCAATAAGCCCGCCCTTGTACACTACCTACGTAATTGTACATGAAGTTTTGAATAAATAAACTAAATACATTTATTTTTTATTTGTGTTTTTTTATTTAGTTCTTTCTTTGTTTTCCTATTTTCATTTCTTTGTTCCATTATATAAATCATAATTATCTCATGAACCCTTATTAAAAACAGGATTTACAAATTGAAATATTTGCAAATATCATAAGAATGCCTGGATTTGTTTTATTTAGTTTTATTAATTTTATACCCATAAGATTTGGTCTACCGTGTGCCGGAATTAGCAGACGCGTACCGGCGTACCTAGGTACTCAAGTGTAGTAAATATATATAACAATAAATATAATGTCGATTGTAGTAAAGTTTGGAGGACTGCATAGCCGGATGTCAAAAATTACCGTTCTCAAAATGTACTTACAAAACTTGAAAACTTCCATTAACCTGATTTAGTTGACTTTTTAGGCAAACCAGGGCACAGTTATGATCGTCAGTTACATAGAAATAGGAGAGTAATAATTACGGGATAATTTATAAATCGTTAGTGGTAGTGGTTAGCGCGTTGTGCTACCGTGCATGAGGTCGCGGGTTCGATTCGAGTCAACGTGAAATAGTTCCAACTTCATAGTTGTATTCAAGGTGTCAATGTCTACATTGACCTTAACTCCCGACCCTGTCACTTTGAATACCACCTGACTTCATCACTTCACCCAACAGCAGTGGCGGCGTAAGGGGGAGGGCTGTGGGGGCGGTCCGCCCCGGGTGCCCAGCACCAAGGGGTGACACCGTCCACAGTGCAAAGCGCTCAAAATTTTCCTTCAAAGTCAACGAATCCAAATAGCGGAAAGAGCTATTTCCTATGCAACCAAAAAATGTGAAAACTTTTCACTTGAAAGAAGAGGAAGGAGGAGATTCCGAAAACGTATGCCAGGAGAAGAGGCCTGAGACTCTGGACTTACATTGCCACAAGAGCTGCAGAGAGCAATGTTAGAATGTGTCCATAGATTTTATGAGGAACTAAACCATCGATACAAAGCAATGGATGACATCCTAATAATATTTGGTGTTGTGCAGCCTAAAACTTTGTTTACGTCAACAGAAGAAGAAATTCGTGCTATAGTTCCAAATTTGTCAAAAATTTATCTTAAATTTTCTGATGAAGACATTATTTTTTAGATTGTCCGACTGCGGCGCCGCTTGGAAGCCTCCACCATTTCTTGCCAAGTGGCAGTCCAGTGGACTACCCTGGAAGTTCTGTGATTCATTGTAGAATGGGACTATTCTGAGTCTGTTCCGAATCTAGCGCTGTGTCT
This sequence comes from Micrasema minimum, assembly GCA_022494985.1. Lineage (NCBI taxonomy): Eukaryota > Metazoa > Arthropoda > Insecta > Trichoptera > Brachycentridae > Micrasema > Micrasema minimum. Next base: position 5,049 of record JAGVSP010004273.1, read on the forward strand.
CAGATTCTTCCTAACTATTTGCGTTTCGGTGGCTTCGTGTGAAAGAAGCTTTTCAAAATGAAAGTTAATTAAATCGTATTTAAAAGCTACTATAAGCTAAGCGCGACTAACCTAACCAATCTCTCTATTTTGTCAATTGAAAAGGAAAGAAAATTAAACTTTTAATTTTACAATTTTATTGTATATTTTAGTAAAATAAAGTCGCGTAAGCACATTTAGTAGGTATTTGTTGTTTTATTTTGGAGGGTGCTCATTAGAAAACCGCCCCGGGTGCCAACCCACGCTACGCCGCCACTGCCCAACAGCAATCACAAAAACATCAGCACCGCATTCAAAATCACTCGTTCGACATGTGCATCGCAAAACATTACGCGTAAATCGAATGAAATAGAACAGATAGAGGAGAAACCAGTGAAAACCCTTCCCCACCCTATCATTCCCTTCTTATTCTTTCACCGCGTTCGCTCCAATGGATGTGGACATCACTAGATCCATCCAGGACACCCTATCGCCAGCCAGCTCTCTCGTTGCGAGATCCTGCATGCGTAAAGAAGAGGCAAGTCGGGTTCCCGAGGCGTCCGGATTACATGCCCAAGCCAGGACCACCACCGCGACTTCACGACTCCAGTTATTGGAGGTCGCCGCGTCCGTTCCCGAACTTCAACGTTGGTTACGAAGTCAAACCACCTAATGCCTGGTATCCTTCTCAGACACTTGTTTTTAAAACTCAACAAGCGAGCATTCGAGATTTTGTGACTTGCCAGGATTCACATTCATAAGGGAGCACCGGCACAATATAGGAGTTAAAGAGTCGGATTTTGTTTTGACCGAGCATAAACTTGAATTCCAGACAGCACGCATCGTGTTAAAGGTTGCCCCAGCAATTCCTAGGTGGCTTGAGAGTTCCTTGTGCGTGCTGCCATCTTCAGTTATATGAACACCTAAATATCTGTATCCCTTTCCTTAGGCTGTTTTAAAGACTATTGAGTATAACTGAGCCCAACTCTAACGATCATAATTTACAGTGATAATGATATTAGTAAGTCTACCTCTTTTTTAAGTCGTTAGTAACAATTACACCCGGAGAAGAAGCGATAGCGTCACCAGCTGAGTGCAAAGGAAGGAGGGAGTTGAAATGAGAATCCACGGGATTTGGTGGTTGTTAGTTCGCTAGCACTGACCTGTATACATCCCATGATGGCCTTGATGTCCGCCAGCGACCAGAGGCTGACGTGTCCCATGAGGAGGCCGCTCTCGTCGTTAATGTACGTGTACCCGTACACCTGGTTCAGCTGGTCGTCCATCAGCGCCTCGCACACCAGCGAGTGCGCGCGCGCCATCTGCTCCGACGTGAACTTGTACGGGTCGAACCGTCCTGCAAGGGGACGCTGTTAGTACGCCATTCCTCATAACAACAAGTGTAGCAGGGGACAATGTTAGTAGAGTTAATGTACGTGTACCCGTACACCTGGTTCAGCTGGTCGTCCATCAGCGCCTCGCACACCAGCGAGTGCGCGCGCGCCATCTGCTCCGACGTGAACTTGTACGGGTCGAACCGTCCTGCAAAGGGGACGCTGTTAGTACGCCATTTCTCATAACAACAAGTGTAGCAGGGGACAATGTTTATTAAAGTCTGTTTATTCGCTCAAGACTATCAGTCATAACATCCCAGTTGCGTGATATTCACGTGATATGCGTTCGAAATTAGGTCACGGTAAGCGCACCCATTTTAGTACCCGGCGCGGTTCAGTTGGCTGACAATACTATATCTCTTCCAAGCGTTTATTTTTACTTTTGACAGATGGGCGCCTATAAAGTTCCGTAATTATTGACAGGCAACCATAGACCGAAAAATGCAATACTTTATGTTTTTGTCTTTACGATAGTGAAGCACATGTTCTTTAGCTCCGATATTTATCGATATCGATGTTTATTGAGCCTACTTATGCAACGAGGATTGAAGTTGATTTTTTCCATGAAAAAATATAAAATGTGATTTAAATTAAAACCTATATGTTTTTTTTTCTTTGTTTGTCGCGACACAGAATTTCTCAATTTACATTACGACATAAAATAGTCCTATGCATATTTGGGTTTTCTGTAGCTCCTGCACCCGATGACAAACTCCAATTTAGGAGTTTATCGGGACTGTATTTAAAGTTTCTTTTGTATAAAAATTATGTATTTATTGTAATATTTTTTATTGAAGACTGTTAAAAAAAAAAGTTTTACGACAGCGCTTTCGTAATATAAACTCTGCTTTTAACGTCTGGGTATGTTTATAAACTACAAAATGTTGAGCAAAAATAAAATATAAATGTGTTAAATTGATCAAAACTTCTTCATAAATAAAGTCGATTTTTTTGAGAAATCGATTCGGTAACGCATTTGGACATCCCTAATCAATACATAATCGATCTGTCAAAAGTAAAATAAACGCTTGGAATTGGTATGGTTGTGTTACCTGCACAAGAGAGAATGATCTGCCTGTTGTTGGCGTCCCGCTTGAGCAGGGCACCAGGTAGCCGCTGTCCACGATGGCCTCCATGCTGGGGTCCGTGATGTCGAGCTTCTGGAACCACTGCGGGTACAGCTGGCGCACGGTCAGGTACTTCTCCAGCATGGCGCACGCCTGGGGCACGGAGAACTTCTTCGTGCGCAGGAAACGCAGCAGGAATGGGGCATCTGAGAACAACATTTGGTTTGTCAGTTTTCACATACTTCCCAAATTTAGATTTAGGGCGTTTTACATGCAGGCAACTAGGTACCCTGATTGAGACGTATTTATGTTATTACTTTAGTGGTTGGTACGTTGGTGGGCTGTGTCGGTTCGACTACCCATCAGCGTACGTCACTAATTGATACAGATTTATCTCATGTCTCACGCTCCGCAAGGATCACCTCGTAAGAATGATTCTCACTTCTCGGTCACGAATGATAAATCTCTATACTAAAGAGGATGTAAGGTGCACTCAATACAAATCTCTATACTAAAGAGGGTGAAATGAGAGGTACTTACAATTTTTTTAATTTTACATCATAATGAATCAAAACTACTAGGAATGCAAGATTGTTAAAAAAGTAACAAGAAAATATAAGTTATCAAAATCGTGAAAATGGATGGAATGAATCGGCAAATTCTCCGAGCAAGAAGTGCGTGCAGTCGGAACCGTAGTTCAAGAGAAAATGAGCCATGTAGAAAATGTTGGGTTCACATAATCACGAAGGTGCAAAGAAAGTTATCTATTGTCTTTCGTCAAGTATAATTAATAAAAAATATTATTTTGGTGCCATAATTTTTTTTCTTTAAAATGCTTAATTTCGGGACTTTAAATCATATTCCTATTCAGATTTCCTTACTGAATTAAAAAAAAAACAACATATTTTTAGGATTACATTACGTAGGTAGGGTACCTGAGCTTTTGAAACTGTTTAGCAGTTTATCGGGAATTCAAACTAATGTATAATATGTAAAAACAAATCAAAGAAAAAATTTTTTAAAAAAAAGAATAAAGGTTCCATAAAATCTCTCATTTATCCCTCTCTCCACTTCTCACCATTTTTTATTAAAAGATGTATTATCCAACATGGTCACTCCATAAAAAAATATTTTTTACACTTTGAGCTTCAATTGCAAAGTTGGCGTTTTGTTCAACCGTAAAAATTACGGTTCTTATTTTAGGATTGAAACGCGCAAACAAGTAATATTTACCAAAAGAGACAACAAAAATGCAAAGTGGGTAAATACTGAAATCATTGCCAGTGGCAACTGTCATGTCTGGAATATGTTAATCAGTCGAGTTTCATTATCTCTAGTCCAACATTACTCGACGTGGTCCTTTATCATATAAAATCTAGTAAATCAAGGCAGCACCTAGAGCCAGCGACAGCAGTAGAAATTTAGGCGTTACTGACAGCCGCGATACACATATTCATACTTGAAACATTTTATTTATTTTATGAAAATATTTATTGTATGTACACACAGTGCTTATGTTAGTTACAATAACAGAATTTTTCAAATTAAGGAAACATATAGAACATAACACAATTACGTGGACAACACAATATACAAGACAAATTTCTAAAGACGTGAAGTGGTTTAAGTTATGTCATGTGTAATGTGTGTGGAGTGTTGGTGTATGTGTTGGGAAATCTAGAATAATTTAAACGTCAGGAGAGGATAAGACAAAGAAGAAAGAGGATACCGCCGTCCCTGCAGACCGTCGATGACCATCCGACGGGTGCTTCGGAGAAGCTGATGCGGATGCGGGCCTGACGTGGGAGGAGCGAGAGGGCTAGCTGATGGGATGACAGGGTCTGCTGGAGGGATCTAGTGATATTCCACGTGCTCCACATAGAGCAGAAACGTGGGAAAAGAAGAAAAATAATGAAGAAGAAGAAGAAGATAGACGATAAGTTGGTTATAAAAAGTTTGATAATATACAAAAATAGTTAAGGTAGTAAGTCGTAAGCAAATAGTAAAAATAGTAATAAATAGATGGTATGTTAAAAATATCCATAATAATATACTAGATATAGAGGAATACCGTGGTCCGTGACCGATTCTTATAAAAAAAAACTTATGGATGTATACAACATGACGAGACAAACACCTGTGAAAAATTATTGTTCTAGTGCTAAAATTATTTGAGGACTACGATTGTATAGAAACGGGCGCGGTCACGTGACACGTGACAGCCACCCTTCCTTAATTTCTCAGGTTTGTGCCCTTTTAGTTAAGTGGACAAGCACCTGACTGGAATTATAAATTATCCCGGTTCAACGATTTTTTTTCAAGATAAATGACCGATCTGACCGAATAAAACAATGACTTTTTTGACGGCGATTTGATAAGTGATTCATTTATTATAAACGTTACAGTTTAAGCATTTTAACCATCGCATCGCATCGCTCAAATAAGGTTAGATGAGATAGCGTAAAAAATAAAAAATATCATGTTTCTGTATATAATGGCATTTCAGAAAACATATACTTATACACTATTACCTAATCCACAAAGGACATTAATATTTACCAACGTACCACGTAATCCGTACTTTGTATCCAATTGGAAATCCCAATAAAAATATACAAAATAGTGCTGTTTTTTTTTTAATGTCATTTTTTTAACTAATGTCTATACCAAACAACATTTATAATATCACTTACACATAGGAATCGCCATTTTGATGACCAATTGCTAGTCCAACGGTCCATTTGTGACAATTTGGGATCAAGGACTGTTTCTCGGAATAAAATTCGTTCTTCAAAGCTAGTGTGGTAGTTACCACCTATTATGTAGGCACCTAGTTGTGTGCCTAATTGTGTGATGATACAAAATTATGTGGGTGTGCACAGAATTGAGAGCAAGTAAAACAGGGTACTTACGTTTTACACAAAGATTATTCACGAAACTAAACTACTGAAGTTAACACATTGAAAGAAGGATTCTAATAACTATATTAGGCAAAATAAAATGAAGTTGGTAAATCTAAATTGGGGGTAATTTTGTGCCTCGAAGACGCGTGCGGTGAGGTCGGAATCCGGTAGTATTCTCGAAGCCGTTTGGCCCGTTCGTACGCTCTACGGTCGGCGTTCGCAATGTTCGGCTCGTGCCGTCGTTGTCGACCCGCCACACAGTCCCCCTTCCAAGTTTTGAAATCTGTTTTTCAAAACTGACGCTGTATCACCCTCCCTGCGCTACGCGTTGTGTATGCCGGTTGATTCTGTTGGTGTTTCCGTTTTCTGCTGGACTGGCTCGTTCTTCAGCTGTCTGAAACGCCGGCTTGCACCTGTCCAGCGAAACCTTTTTATGTTCGCCATCCACGTCCAGTGATACCGTCTTTTCCGCCCCTGGTGATGACCTTGTAGGGCCCCCTGTTAGTTCGGCAACAGGGTTTGTACACTCTGTACGTCCCTCAGAAACAAGTGTGTGGCTCTCTTTAGTTCCGGGTGGATGAAAACGTTACCTTTATTGTGGTGCTCGACTGACTTGCATTGTTTGACGTTTTGCATAAAATTTTACCAGTTTGCCTAGTGTAGGAGTCCGGTCAATGTAAGTCGTCGCTGCTCCAGGATGTCTGCTGGTAACTTTAGTTTGCACCCATACAGCATCTCTGCTACTGAGTGCTTCTGCATTCGTGCGCAGTGTGGCCCTCAGCCCGAGTAGTATGGTGCTGATACGATTTTGTCCACGGAACAGGGTGGTGAGCTTTAAAGGCCGTCTTCAGCGTTCTATGAAATCGCTCGATCATGCCATTACTTTGTGGATGGTAAGGCGTCGTGTTGGAGTGTGCTATGCCTGATCTGGAACAAAACAAGTTAAAGTCCGTAGACATGAATTGCCTACCCTGATCAGTTATAATTTTCTCCGTTACCCGTATCTCGCAATCCAGTTGTCCCAGATGGCTCTGATGATTGTGTGGGTCTGGATATCTGCGATAGGATTACTTCCGCCCATCGAGTGTATCGTCGATACATGTGAGGGCAGTACCTCAGTCCCTTGATGGTGGAAAAGGTCCGATGAGGTCGACATGGACCACGCAGAATTTTCTTTCACGGCATGTCGATCTTGATGATCGGTTGTCCTCGTTGTGTTTGTTGACTTTGCTCTTCTTACAGGGTATGCAGGCCTTCGTTCCAAGAGCTGCGCAGTCTGCTTTCATATTTTTCCAGACGCCTCTTTGACTGATGGTCTTGGTCGTGGCGTCGGCTCCCTGCATGGTTGAGGTTATCACTTGTTAAGAAAGATCTCTGTAGCGTTTTTTGGGATGTACGTGTCGCATGTTGCCTTTTGTTGAGATCGAAGACGATTTCTTGTCCTGATTGTTGGTTTTGATCAGGTTCATAGCAGTGTTCTTGTCGTCCAAGAAGTGCGTAGTTCGTTGTCCTGCCTTTGTTCTTTATGGATCTTTTCGAACGATATGTTTTGCCTCTTGTTCGATCATGTCCGATTCTTGATAAGGTATCGGCGACGACGTTGTTCTTCTCCTTTTATGTATTTGATGTCCGTGCTGAACTGTGAGATGTAGTCTAGAAATCTTAAGTTGTCTGGGGCTTTTCTTTGTCGTGACTTTTCCTTCTAAACACGAAATTGTAGTGGTTTATGGTCCGTGAATATTACAAAATTCTCTGCCCTCCAGATAATGTTGAAAGTACCTAGTACAGTTCTCAAAAATGGCTAGTAGTTCCTGTCGTACGTACTATATGAACACATGAGCCTTGTTCAACTTTTTGAGAAGAAACTTCTCGGTTTGTAGTTGATGCCGTCTGTGTGTTTGTGTGTAACAACGCCTCCAATTGCGTAACTGATGCGTCTGTCCCACACTGCCATCTTGCTCGCTTTCTCCTGGTAGCTAAGCTTAGCGGCGCGTTGAATCAGCGAGTTCTTGACCTCTTCGAAATAAAATGTAGTAAGTGAACTTCGTTCCACTCTACTTTTCTGTTGTCGAGTCTTTCTTGCGCTACCTACTTGAGGTAATCGTGTAGTCGTAACAATTTGTGTGTGACCTTCTCGTGTGTATAAATCCCTCCCTCGTGTTAGACGGGAAGAACCCCGGTCACCCTGATAAGCTAAAAAAATAAACAGATAGAACCAAAATCTAGTTTGATTCCAATACTTCCCCACTTACCATCACGGCCATTTCCATGGCCAAAGAATCTTCTCAACTGTTAAATGGTTTCTGGCTTTGTTGAGGTTCGTGATGGCATCCACTTTTGTTGGCGAGGGTCCGCATGCCTTCAGCCGGAAATTTCATAACCAAGGGAAATATACAGGTTTTCTGGGGCAAACTCGCATTTAGATGGGTTTACCACCATTCCATGGTCTTGAAGTCGGCTCTGGAAACGAAAAGCATTTAAGTGTTCCACAATGTATTTTGCTTCGTCTGGTGAAAGCGTCAATATATCGTCGATATAGGCGATGTACTCCATCTAACCTCTTGTGGGCTTCGTTGACTGTGACGTTGGAATGTTTGTGCAGCGCATGATAGTCCGAATGGCATTCTTACAAATTCAAATACCGCCGAATGGTGTGGTTTATAGCTGTCTTTTTAATTTCAGTATTTCATTAATTGGAATTTGGTGATATGCGTCGTGGTAATGTCAATTTTGGAAAAAATTTTACAGTTACCTAAGTCATTGGCATATATCGTGAATATTGTGGCAGGAAGATTACTAACGATCAGGTACCGTTATCTGTGCGTTTAAGCTTACGGTAATCGCCACAAGGGCGATATTCATACATCGCTCTTCATCACCACGATGCAATGGAGAGGCCACACTCATTCTTGGAGGGTCTACAACATACCTTGTTGCCACCATGTGATCGAACTCTTGTTATCGCCTGCCTCAGTAGTTCTGGGACAGCCGACAGAGTCTTACACATAACGGCTTTTTGCCACGGGAATCTATATGTGGATTGTGTAGTGTTTATCCATCCCTGCGTAATGGTTATTGATATCTGTACTAGTTTGTGGATACTTCAAATATGATTGAGTGGTACATTTGGTTTTGTTTGTTAATGATATGGAATAGCATGTTATGCATGTTGTTTGTGACGTCATGTCAAATGCTCTGACTAACTAGCCGTTTGTATTGTCTACAAACCCGGTTAATGTTCTCTACAATCTACTAACAGGTGGAAGTTTGTGGAGAAGAAAATCTGCTCCTATATAGTGCGTGTCGTATCCGCCCTATAAATAAACTTCCATGTAAACATTTGTTTACATCCCAGATTCAGTGCAAAATAGCCGTGGTAACTCCGAAATTCTTGTATCGTAGTAGTCCCGATCGCTGCATAGAGAATTTAAGCTTAGACTTTTTCTCCATGGCGTTTGTAACATGAAAGATCTAGCGGACATGTTATTTCATATTATAATGATGATTTCCGATCCGGACCTGTCAACGAGTACACTGACACACCGGTATCACGATCTTTAACAAACATAGACGCAGTTGTAGTTGGTTGAATCAGCCGCCCCCGCTATGATTCGACACATCTAGATTTTTGAAGCTAGATGCCGGTTTAAATTCACATGGGTTGTGACGCATTTCTTGAGCTTGATCGCCAAAATGTATAGCTGTGTGTGGAAGTAAACTAAAGAATAGTTTTCTTGTTAGTTCTCCGTTGTGCCCTATAGCTTGTATTTGTTGAATTGTTGTTGTTGTATTTATTGTTGATTGAAATTAGTTTACTGGCTGTTACTTGTTGTAGTTTGAATCTGTTGTTATTGTTGTTGTGACTATGCTGTTTGTTTGATTGTGTGAAATAAAACTCTCTACCTTATGGGTTAGAGCTTGTACGGACTGTTCTAAACTACAAATGTTTATATTTTTATTTATTGGTAACCTTACTACCGCTCATGATCCTGTGTGGTACACCTGTATTAGGCGATCTGCTATCGACCGCTTGCCTATCAAATCATCTTCGCTTATGGCTAAATGTGCTTGGAATAGTCTTGGGCAGATTGTTGTATCACACAGTATTGCAACGTACGTTTCGTCTATTTGAAACCTATTGCTAGCGTCCGCATCTCTCTAAGTATGCTGATGGGTTTCGATCCCCAAGCTGTAATCTAGAAAACATTTTTCTCACCTTCTGTCTGTGGACAGCCCATGCGTTGGATTATCGCTTCTCTTCAGCCGCGTATATTTTTGCTTCGGTTCGGTTTCCATGAGTAAAATATCTGAAACTTTGTTCTATGTGCCTTTGTTCAAGTTTTGACACTAAGTGACTATAACGTGCGTCTTCTGAAACTATGGTTTGCCAACGCGAATTGTGCTTCTATTCATTGTTTAAACCAAAGTTCGAGTTGTTCAACCATAGCTGTGGTAGTTTAACGCTAATTCTATCCGTGTTACCAGCATGTTGTTTGCTGTGTGATATTGTCAAGTCAGTGTTTGTCTTTGTTAGCCATTGTTTTACAGTTTTCAAAAATATTCGTTTTAAAAAAAAATATTCAGGAAAATGATATGTAATAATGATTACAGTATAAGTTAAAATATTTGAAATAAAAGTATTCAATAATGAGTGTAGTTGTATTAAAAGGTTAAGTTTAAATTATTAGATTTAAATTTAAATTTAAATTTAAAATTCAAACAAAAATATTTATTTTTTTTAATGTCAGAGTCACTATTTGTTATGTATGTACTGTGCAAGTTATAGAAAAGAAAATTAAAAACAGAAAATTTAAATAATTATTTTACCCATACGGCGGAAAACATTTTCCAACTATTAGTTATTTGTATTCTCCAAGCCTGATGTGGTCCCTCGATATTAATATTCCTTTTGATTGTCCGTTGTACAATATATCAAGTTTAAAAATGTTTATGGTAAAACTTCAAATCTGTAACACTAATTAACATGCATAGCCTAGGTTAAAAATATAAACATATATAGTTACTAGTCACACAATATATGTACATATAGAAAAATAAATATGGATACTAAAGTCCACGTACTAAGTTAAACATTCGTCGGCTTAGCCGCCCGAATAATCTGTTTGTTTGATAGTTTCAAGTTGTTTACAAAAATAAAATTTACCAATATTGCAAGTTAAGTATTGTGAACGACTGCGCCAGCTGAAAAATATTTCCGATTAAATTTCGCTGGTAAAAAAATAACTTACTCCCCACAGTGCGTTCACAAGGAGAAAAACTTCGGATGCCTACGTCACGCTTGTCTCGCCATTATAATATATGTCAAAAATTCCATATGTACCGGATTTTTTGAATAAATAATCAAAAGTTGAAGAACTATAAATAAAAAATTATTTTCGGTACTTGTAAGTTCCTCTTACTCGAATCTGGCACCCTATGTAAATGTTCGTGTGAATTGTTTGTGTGTTCGATACTTCAAGAAAACTTAAGAAAAAATAGTAAACGTATATATGTAATGTAGGAATGTATTACTCGGCAGTGCGATTTTTGGTGAGCGAGTCGCTCGAAACGTATTATATTATGTTTAATTATAATAATTTTTAGTTAAATTATGAGATCACTGTTTGAATTAATCCCGGCCGAGTAATACTTGTTTTGAAATTAATCAGCCAGGCGTTACCAATACTAGTTTACATATAATTCCTTTACATTAGTTACATTTACATTGCAAGACCTTGTTAAAACGACAATTCTCAATAGATGACAAAAAAGTTCACTCGATTCGCTCGGTCTTTGAAAAATTTGGCAATATTTGATATCAAATTAATTAATGGGGAATAAGTAAACCTTGAAATAGGCCACTTAACCTTGATTGAAATAAACAAATAAATTAAAAGTGAAATCAAGATTAAAATTAAATTTTAAATTTTCTCGTGTACCGACCGAAAAATGTCAAATATGTGTTGTACAATTTTGTCAAGCGAAGTATTTTCTGATCTGAAATTTTGCGCAATGGTGCCGTTTTTTATGGAATTTGAATGGGGTCACCGTATTGATTGTTTAATGTTGTGTTTTCGTGTTCAAAGGAGCGAAGGCACCAACCTCGGAAAAAGATTTTCTGAAGTTCGTCAATGATATTTATTGAAATAGATTTGTTAAGTAGAATTATTTACGTATATTGTTCCGAACCCCATGTACAAGTCAAGTGATTTAACATTTAAAAACATATGCAAAGTCAGCTATTTCAACCATGAACAGTGAGAAGCAAAGGCAGCAACCTCTACATGGAGTAACAAAACTCGTAGTACTACCCGAAAACTGGTGAATCTATATTTTGAGTCGAATGTGTAAAATGACCTTTGAATCCAGGTTGAAAAAAAAATTTTGCTTTCATAAAAGCTTTCATTAGTAAAATTGCATGAATTCTTATTAAAATGCGGTTATGTATTTTTTTAATTTTATGAATAGTATTAATTTGACTAAATAAATGATATTTGAAAAAAATTTGCAACAATAGGGTTCTTCCCGATAACATGAATATCCTTGAAAACGCTTTAAATATTTCAAGTTTATTTTTACAATTCCAACGATATAAAACACAATGATCAAAAATTTTGTTTTCATTTATAAATTTATGTTTTAAAAACACGAAATTACGAGTGACTTTTAACGCCCGTTATTGGCTAATGACGTCATACCCGTCTACCATGGAAGGCGGGGAAAATTCATTCCGTAGTGAGCGCCTGTATTTCTGTGACGTCACACCGCATGCGCGCTAAATGGAGGATTTTGCGAGCGATTTGAAAAAGCGCTAAAAAATTCATATGACATCGAAAAAAAAAAAAATTCCTTTGATATTGTAATTTTTTAAAATAAAAAATAAAAAAATCGGAAAGAATCCAATTTATCGGAAAAAAATTAACTTCTTAATAAATTTTCTCCAAAAGTCAAATCAACTAATTTTATTCTACAAAATCGACTCCAAATATGATATAGATTCACTGGTTTCCCGCTTGTACATCGAGTTTTGTTACACGTGTGTTTCATAGTAAAATTCTTCTCGCATGCATATATATGCACGTCGATTATTCTAACTCTTCACATGTCCACTTTCAAGCATACAAAATGCACAAACATATTATTTACGATTACGATTTTGTACATACATAATACATCTGAAGCATAATCACGACTCCTCAGACCCGGGTAACTTAACAACTTGCCGTGCAGCTGTCAAAATTTCAAAACATTTTTAGTCTCTGGTTTGTAGAGTAAAGCGTAAAAGCGGGCTAAGCTGTGATTGGTTGATACGCGATTGGGTTACGCCTTCATTATGTATTGTCAAATTTCGCTTTTAAAAATCTATTTGATTAAATTATTTTATTTAACCTAACCTATCATTAACCTACTGTATAAATTTCATAACCTATTATAAAGGATATTGCTTTTAAATAGCCATTTGATTTATATTATTTTATTAAACCTAACCTATCTTAACCTACTGTATAAATTTCTCTCTTCGACTCTTTTTCTACATCTTGTCATATCTATGGATTTAGCAATAGACTAGTACTCATAAAAAGCACGGCAAGTTGTTAAGTTACACCCTCAGACCTTTAAAACATCCTTCATTCATCCTCTTCCCTATCCCTTTCCTTCTTTCCTCCATTCCATTTCCCGATGTCATATTTTAGTGTATTTTAAACTGCACATAATCTTGTAAATTTTTATAATGCAATGTAATTTTAAGCTTTATCTCCCCACCAATACAATACGGTACAATAAATGCTTATCACTGAAATAACCAAGGGTTGGTTGGAAGATATTGCTTAAAGCAATAATCCCACCCTTGTACACTTTCTGTGTAATTGTACCTACATGAAGTTTTAAATAAATACTACAAATATTCAGTACTTACCTACTATTTTATAATGCGTTGGATTCAACTGAGGAGAGAAGTTTGGAAGGGAACGCGGTTACAGGGCTTATGACTTAACATCGACTGGGTTAAGTGGCCACTAGATTATTCCTATTCCGCCTAGAATTTGATATCCACATCTGCCAATTATCAGAGCTTGTACATGTGAATACATATACATTGAAACGGCGCGACGTTTCACATGTGAAAACTCTCTCGTCATCCGTGAAACCTATATGACTGTGAGTGATATTCTTACCGAATTTCAACTAAAAGTATTTAGACACACTCAAAATGTCGTTGGATTAATTTTTGATTTGTAAAAAAAACAGTTTTTTTTTCTCACAGAAACACTATGGAAGTTTGCTGCATTTGTTTGTAATGCCCCCCGTGCCCGTGGTAGGTAGCGGATAGGTACTCTTATTATGACGAAATTTCCTTTACATGTCAAGAAACACAGGTTTCGTGACGAAACTCCAGAAATGCGCAGAATCAACACATCGACAAGAGTAAATTAACATTTTCCGGTCAAATACCATAATATACTAGTACCATTATTTCATTATTTGTAGTTTATGTCGTTTTGCGCAAAGAGCAAAGACTCACAATTCAGATAGTAATTTGCGGTTAACATTACATTATGACAGAGACTATTAAAGAGGGTATTAGGAGGACAAGTGGTCACGTGGCCCGCACCGTATCCCCATACAATCGAAGTCCTCGTTTATCTCCCTGGAATTTAGCACTAAATCAATTTTTTCACACGTTTTAGATACATATCTGTGCCTCCATTTATTTATTTAAATATTCATGTGAAATTATTTATTACGTGTACAAGGGCGGGCTTATTGCTTTTAAGAATAATCTTCCAACCCTTACATTCCATTCTCTCTGGTTTATCACGCAGCTTGCTACATTTATCACGTTTTATGGTAATCGTGATTTCTTTACGAAAATTCTAATGTTTGATGCAATTTTGATTGCAATATGTTTGATTATCCACTAACTGTATGAAAGTTTCTCAAAATATGTTAATTTTCATAGAAGAAACTCGATCTCAATTCAAAGGATAGCTACGCGATAGCAACGTGATAAAGATATAGAATTGCGCGACAGAAGCGTGGATTGTATAGTCTTACTTTAATAATTATTGGTTTCTTAAGGAAGTTAGATAAATGTCATGATACAAACATGCTTCTAAAACGTGTGAAAAAAGCATTATTCTAATATAATGCTAAATTCCAGGGAGAAATCCGGGGACTACGATTGTATGGAGGACCGGCCGAAAACCACATAATCGCACGTCCTTGTAAGAACTAGGTAACTTACCTACTTATAACAAAATAAGCTGTTGACAAAACATAATATCAGGTATATCATGTAGGTACCTACAATCATGTCTTCGTGTGTAAATATTTTTATGTAATGATGGCAAACGATAGGATATCCTTTGTTGCATAATATGTATATCTATACGTATACATAATATAGCACCATGAATACTATACAGCACTAACTAAAAAAGTCAACTTTTGGGAAATCGCAAAGATGTGATTTTATTTAGGTACCTACTGCTTCATTTATATTTTATTACTTTTTAAAATATTTAACATCTCAACATAGGAAAGGATATGCTGGACTGAAAGTCGCATGCGACACTTCGGAACGGAATCACTCGCAATTTCGAGAGTCGCATGCGACTTTCAGTCCAGCATAGGGCCCCTATATGATGTTTTTCAGTCATTATACTGACTGTAAAATACTGGTTTTGGATCTATTGTAGAATACTAAAGTGTCTCGTTAAATAAGCTACAACGTTGCATAATATTCTGTTCATTTTTCATAAATCTTGGACAGGGTGAACTTTGGTAATGGAAGTCTCATTATACATGGAGTAACAAAACTCGCAGTACAAACCGAAAACTGGTGAATCTGCATCAGATTTGGAGTCGCATGTGTAAAATGACTCTTAAATATACGTTAAAAATTTATTTTTTTCTTTTCATAAAAGCTTTTATAAGTACCTACCTACCTACCGCAGATTAAGTAAAATTGCATGAATTATTATTAAAGTGCGGTTTTTTGTTTTGTGTTCTTTATGAATGTCTGCCTCTAGTATCGACTTGACTAAATAAATGATATTTGATAACAATTTGCAAAAATTTATCGAAAAAAAAATCAACTTAATAAATTTTCTCTCGAAAACTGTGGTTAAATTTAAAAAAATGTACAAAATCGACTCTAAATATGATGTAGATTCACTGGTTTCCCGCTTGTACGTCGAGTTTCGTTGTACGGTGTACCTATATAGGTACCCACTTGTACCTTGTACCTAAAAAAACATTATAAAGAAGTGTTACGCTGCGTTTCCCGGTCTGTATGCGACTTATAGCGTGAAATTTTCCGTGAATGCAGAAAAATTAAACAAAAAATGTAAACCGAGCTGTTGTCTAGTGGTTAGAGCCGCGAACTCCGTATTTGAATCCCTAGGTTCAAATCCCAGTTTATCACAAATATTTTTTTAAAGTTAGCAGGATATTTTTTCAATGTATTTTTCCATTTATGTTATTTCAATGTATTTCAATTCAATTTCTCAATTTTTTATATTATATATATACAGAATTTTTTATATACAGAAAAAAATGTATTATATTCCTTACTAACTCTGTACAATCTGTGTAAATCTATAATTGGTTCTGAGTTTATATAATGTATCTTTTGTTTACCATAATCATCTATGTAGAACTGTTGATTTCCCAAAATAAAATAAAATTTATAAAAATGTGTGTCTTTTATGTAAAAAGAGTGACAGTATACCTAATTCATGTTAGAGATACGCTTTTCATAGTTAATGAGATATTGCAAAAATAAGTACCCACTAAAACAATACTGAAATACCGACTCCGTCACATTAATCAACATAATGTAGTGAACTTTATTGTCTGCCGACATTTACTGACTAAAGGTACAATGAATGATGAAATTACAGCAATAATGTGCAAGTGAAGTGTGTATGTATGCAGTCGTCGAGGTAAGCCAAAAAAGACATGGAATGGTCAAGTACAAGTAGGTACTTGAAAGAGGAAAAGTTGCGTGTCGGGGTAGAAACTAACATACCCTACCACTGTTTAATTTGGGCCGACTCTAGTTGGTTTGGGTGATGGAAACAATGACAATTATAATACATAAGCCGAGACAGTAGTAGGGGCAATGAAAGCATTTGTTCGCGTACATAACGTAAATTCATCCGTATTTTTATCACACTAACAATCTTAAAATCGCGGTTTAGCTTGTTGAAAAATCGGTAGAGTTGGCTGGACTGAAAAAAGACTCAATAGTCTTTAAAGCAGTCTAGGGAAAGGGTGGGGCTTTCTGTCAGTCACGCTGTTTTATGCAGGACTTAAAATGTTTGTTGTTGCAAATAATGCATAAGTAAATTGCGGGGCCAAAGTTTCCATGTTAAGTTAAGTCAAGAAGTCAAGAAGGCGACAGCATCGATCAAGTCAAAATAAAATCAGGATGTCGCCATTCTTACAATCTTTCAGGAAATACGTGTTTTTTTCAGTATTAAAATACATAAACATAAAAAACCACGAATACAATCGGTAATGTCAACAAAATGTGCCGTATAAGCTTGGAACAATACAAAAGAAAAAAGTGGATAAACAGACAGGGTAGAAAAAGATCAAGTACTTAATTGAAACAAGTCACCTAAGGGAAGGATTCCGACAACGAAGACAAAAGGACTCAAAGCACCCCCGCGCCCCGTGGGGAAAAGAATTTTTTGGGCTAATTAATAATGTATACTTATTTATTTATATTGGATACATATTTATGGCCCAGGACTGCCAATTAAGCTAAAAGCTGGCTATTGGAACTTCTGTTACTTAATGTGTACAATAATATTACATATTTTTTGTAGATAACCAAATATAATTAATATACTAATAATTTACTTTACTTAAACGTAAACAATAATGAATCTTGCATCAATAAAAATATACAAATATAAATATATATACTTGAAAGCATTAACTTACCTAGTGTATTATAAACAAATTATTACATCATTGAACAAGCATTAGTGGTATGTAAAAAATAGTTTTCAGTGTATTATGAAAAATATGTAATATCATTTTGAGTGCTTCCAAATCCTTGTTGACAAATTGAGGGTATTACCAAATTACTCATGATTCATGACGGGCTAGCATCAATCATTATTAATATCTCAACAAAGACAAAGATGTTTAGTGCCTCTATTCTCTTTGGTTATCACGCAGCTTGTCACATTTACCACGTTTTGTGGTCTCTTTCTTCTCTACAAAAATGTAACGTTTTAACGACATTTTGTTTTCCATATCTTTGATCATCCACTGGCTGTACAAATGGTGCAAAATTTCATCGAAATATCTAACTAACTAACTAACCATCACGCCATTTCCCCGTAGGGGAAGGCAGATAGGATAGAACGCCATACCACTCTGTCCTGACATACTTCCTTTGCTTCCTCTACATTCATACATCTTCTCATGCACATACGCCGATTATTCCGACTTTTCGCATGTCCACTATCAAGCACTTGTCGCACTTGGTCATGCCATGTCTTTCTCGGCCTTCCTCGGCTTCTACATCCAAGCACACTTGCATTTAAACTTCTTTTGGCCGTTTTTTCATCACTCATTCGCTCCATATGACCAAACCATCGTAAAAGCCCCTTCTTAATTTTGTAGATAATGCTTATCTCAGCCTTGCACTCTGCACTGATTTCGACATTTGTACACATAGTCTTACCACACATTCGCCTGAGAGATCGCATTTCAACAGCATTCAGTCTACTTTCAGCCTTCTTTTTCCAACACCACGCTTCACTACCCTACATAAGGGTTGGTACCAGAACTCCGTTGTCTGTTTTTTTAAAGAAAAAAAAAAACTCGATTTTAGTTAACTCCGCAAAAGCCCCCGATATAGATCTAGCATAGAGCAACTGGAAAATGTTTTTCTCCGAATTTTGTTGTATAATTATTGGCATAAAATAATGTAAAGAGACACCACTGGGGCTGAATCGCGTTGTATACCTAGATTAAGTTCGAGAATCTTTACACAATAAAGATTTTATCAGATAAAAACGCTTCGACCTTTTCTCAATGTAAATAAGAATTTATTTACTTAGCATAGTAATAATAATAATCATGTATTTCCTAAACACACCTAAATAAATATTTTAAAAATACTCAATTCTGGGTTTGAATGAAATTGCTCATTATTTTATGGTACTATTACACCACTTTAAACGGATTTTCAAAACTGAATGGAAAAACAAAGGCAGGTTTTCAAATGAATATTTTTGTATTGAATTATGCTAATGCACTAGGTGTGTATTTGTGCATTGCACATGCATTCATAATGATAATATTGTCGATACTATACTAAGCATAATGCATGACAAACATAAGTGTTAGATATTACGAAATCGAACACATAGCCATATTCTACTAATTCTTCCATATTGGAAATGAAAATATGTACCTATGTATTATTACATTGACCTTCTCATGGTATAGTGTTTAGCGCGTCGGGCTACGATGAATGACTTCATGAGATCGATTTCTGTATTCCCTAAATACGCAGTGCTTATACTACCTTATATGCAGTGCTCTACGCACCATTAAGTGTAGATAAGGGCATGAATTAATTAATTATTACGAAGAGCATGGGTAATGTGTGTGCACAATATAAAAAAATACACATGTATGAAAAAGTTTAGTTAAAAAAAGTTTAATTTCAAATATTATTAATACCCCAACAGAGTCAAAGAAACTCTGGAAACAAATGTAGATTATCAAACAGGGCTTATGACCCGTCATTGGCTGGGTTAAGTGGCCACTTGACGTATTGCAACATTCCCCATTCCGCCCATCATCTGATAACCATAAAATATGACAAATTATCTAAAAGTATGAATTATCATACGTCGTTTTTTCTCACTGGTGACAACTTACTGTTGACAAAATTGCTAAGAATGTTTTGGCTATCAACTATTCTGGTGTAGGTAAAATTCATCCGAATTTAATTACTTACTAGAAAGACGCCTGAGGATATGGTATATAAGATAGGGTATAATCCAGTAATCTGTCTACAAGTATTTGTACGCATTCAAAATGTTGTTAAATTTAATTTCACTTGTCAGTTTTTTGTATCTTTCATTATTGATATCTCAGGGAGGACAGACAAGAAGCTCTGGAAAGGAAGATGTGTATCTAAGGGTGACATATTGCAGCATTATTCCCATTCTGGCTGATATCCACATCTGTCAATTTTTAAACTTGTAGGTATACGTAGTAAATTGAAGAGTCATTCCATAGTAAAGTAGTCACCTATCTTTCTGCCATCTATTAAAAAAATTGTTAAGCATATTAAGCAGAAATCCTTCATGATTGTGAGATTCTATCCTGTTATGACTTCGTTGTTTTTTCTTTTAATTATATAGATGATATATTTTTCTCAAAAAATTAAGCTCCTGTATATCTGTTTTTTAGGTCAGCCAGCCGCAGCCGGTAGACGGGTAGACAATCAGAAATACCTTTCACCGCTCATCTAGCGCACTCATCCATAGCACCGAAGGTTGAACTTTATCTCTTATTCCATTATCTTTACTACAGACTCCATTACCGCGGCTCAGCTGCAGCTGTCTTTTAGAAGAACGACTTGTAATTTTGGATTTTTGTGTTCACACAAAGAAGATCTAACGCACATCACGCGAGTTACAACGTTCGCAGAACAACATCGTAAGGAATGGGTTAGTATTCTTTTTTGATTTATGAAAGAAGTATGAAAAATAACATGCCATTAAAAATCCAAGCGTTTTTGTTTTTCATTTGATTTTTGATTTTACAATAATTATCGATTAGATAATCGAGATCAGAATGTGCTCAAAATCACATGGACCTAATAAGCTTGTAAATTAGTTAGTTAATACGCGAAATATAATCGTTCAAACTTATGTGTTAATACGAATGAATGCAGAAAAACTCATCGTAAGCTTTCCATTCTTGAATAAAAGTTTCACCGATTGTCTCTCGCTCAACCGATTGATAATCCGAATTATGGTTTCGCGTTTTTTTTTTAAATTACTGCATTAAACGAAAAAAATCATGCAAAGTGTTCACAAATCATTTAATTAAAAAGGATATTACATTTTATATTATTAAATTTAATGGACAAAGACATAAAACGTATGACGTTTTTGGTCCAAAGACCAGGAATTTTTAGCACATTGACAAAATAGTAATATACTTTTATGGACATTATTACTCATATTTTTTTTTAATTTTGACATATTACAATATTTTTCCTTGTATCACCCACGACTTAATGAACATGCAGGAAAAATTATAACACGAGGATAAACTATTGAGAAAAAAGTGAGATAGTGTCATGCTAATGCTAATAATATTTTATTTTTAATACATTTTTTACGTGGAAATTTATAGCCATCAAATTGCTGGAATTAGCAGGTATTTTTAAAAAATGCCTGTGTTGGTAAATACGATGGTGTTACGTCAAGAATAGATAAAGGGAGGTAGTTGTAACTTAAGAAAAAGGGAGGTAGTTGTAACTTAAGACAAAAAAGGTAGGATTACTATATTCCTATCACTGTAATATTGGGCCAGCTCCTTGAGCAAGTTGTGATAAATGTGTTTATGACAATTTTATAGTCGAGACAGTGATAGGGGCAATGAAAGCTGTATTTGGTCGCGTATATTGTATACACTGTGTAACAAAATTCGGTGTACAAGCGGAAAATCAGTGAATCTGCATAATATTTGAAGTCGATTTTGTAGAATAATTTTTTTGATTTGATCCATAGTTTTAGAGAAAATTGAGTACGAAGTTGTTGTTTTTTTTGAATTTTTTTTGCAAATGGTTATCAAATATCATGCATTTAGTCATATTCAATATATTCATACTATCCCAAAAAAAAAACAAAATTAAAAACAACATTTTAATATGAATTTGTGGAATTTTACTTAATCTGAGGTAGGTAGGTACCTACTGATGAAAGCTTTTATAAGAAGAAAAAAATTATTTTTTTCAAGCTTAGATTCAAAAGTCACGTTACACATTCGACTCCAAAATGATGTAGATTCACCAGTTTTTAGGTTGTACTACAAATTTTGTTACTCCATATCCTTCGATAATCTTCTCTTTTTCGCTATTTCCGTAAAAACAGAATATATTTAATAAATCGATAGATTTGTACCGGTTTAAAAAAAGACTCAACTGTCTTTATAACGGTCTAGGGAAAGGTGAGGCTTTCCTTGTACCTGCAGAACCCGTATAGGCCTTCTTGGCCAAGTCGAGTGGTTTATCCTATAGTCTAGGGCAGCACGGCAGTATAAGGAGTCGCGTTACCTGTCCTGCACTTCTTGATGGCGGGGTGCTTGGCGATCCAGTCCCGGAGCTGCGTCAGGGCCTGCTCCCTGATGGAGTCGTCCTCGCGCAGCTCCTCGAGCGCGGCGGCCCGCACGGCCTCGGGCATGCGCGGCTCGCCGTCGCCCACCGCCACGGCGCAGGGGGTCGCCACTTCAGTGGACATGTCTGCAAACAAACACAGATACATGCTGAATATAGATATGCAAAATACATGCCGCATGCAATGATGTTTGTTTTACATAGATAAGCTTTTATCTTCCGTTCCTTCTTATGTCGATAGTCCTTTTGAATCATTGTGTTTCCCTCTAACACAAGTGAGATTGAGACAAAATTGTCTTAATCTTCCTAGGAATAGGACACGACAGGGAACGGAAGAAAAGCCTATCTATGTAAAATAAACATCATTGCCAATACATATCATTAATCCACCAACTGCTTAGATTATTTCCGTCAATGTTAATCGAAAGTTTAATCCATTATATTATTTAAGACATCAATTGAGTGACAAATCAGTAACCTGACGAATAACCCGGAAGCAGTCAGGGTACTGAGGGTCACACAAACAACTGTAATTGTTGCTAATAAATATTACAAAATATATTGCAAAATTATTCAAGAGGCCATTGTCATAGTGTTGAAGGATTATGTATTGTGGAGTTATGGGGTACGACAGAACATTGGATAGGAAGGCACTATTAATGTATTCTGCTCACGAATATACTGATGGAGACACATAACTACACACTGGATATAATGAATTTGTAATAGGTCTACGTACAATGTAACGAAAATTGTTTTAAAGTAAGTCATTAGTGAACTCTTAAAAGACATCATTCCATTTCCAGCATTATGGATTCCACAAACTGCCTAAAGCGTTCGGCAGCCAGTTCCCGTGCATCCTCCCAAGTCAGATCTACGTACGTCCGCGTCCCTTAGCTCTGACGCAAACTGCCGAAAGAAGACAGTGCACTAAATATAATTATCTGAATCCAAATCGTCCAGGCGATTTGTATTTGCAAGACGAAATTATAAATTAAATCCGTTTCTCGTTGTTTGAATGCTCGTCAGATTTTTTCATTTATAAATTTATCGGGCGGGCCTGGAATTCATTTAGCAATATGATTAAGGATAAGGACATTGAGAGAAGGGTTAGTGCCGGAAACAGAGTTAATGGTGCCTTGAAATCGATAGTGGCAAATAAGAACTTATCGAAGGAAGCGAAATTGGCAGTAGGTACACAACGGAGTTCTAATACCAACCCTTATGTATGGTAGTGAAGCTTGGTGTTGGAAAAAAGAAGGATGAAAGTAGACTGAATGCTGTTGAAATATCTCTCTGTGTGGTAAGACTATGTATGATAGGTGTACAAATGTCGAAATTAGAGCAGAGTGCAAGGCTGAGATAAGCATTATCGACGAAATTAAGAAAGGGCTTTTACGATGGTTTGGTCATGTGGAGCGAATGAGTGATGAAAGAACGGCCAAAAGAAGTTTAAATGCAAGTGTGCCTGGATGTAGAAGCCGAGGAAGGCCGAGAAAGACATGGCATGACCAAGTACGACAAGTACTTGAAAGTGGACATGTGAAAAGTCGGAATAATCGGCGTATGTGCAGGAGCAGATGTATGAATGTAGAGGAAGCAAAGGAAGTATGTCAGGACAGAGTGGTATGGCGTTCTATCCTCTCTGCCTACCCCTACGGGGAATGGCGTGATGGTTAGTTAATATGATTTGAGAAATTAATTTACCAAGATATATCTGAAAGTAAGCAACATTAAAAATGAAGTATTACTCAATAATATTTTATTCATTTTTCGTGCAAAATCGTTTACATAAACGATTAGTTGGAAGCGAATTATTATGTAATATGTAGGAAATACGATTAGTTACCGTGAGGAAATTAGTAAAACGATAAACGTGTGTTTCGTATCGAATTTGGATTATTCCGTAATCATCTTAATATAACTGTTTTCGTAATTCGATATGATCCATAAACTATGCCTAAGTGAAAATACTCACAAACTGTTATGTCCCCGTTAATTCATTAAATAGGTAGTTCATTTTAAAAGCCAATAATATGATCTTAATTTTTATGAAATTAAACTTTATTTTCATGTTAAACCATCTCTTCGTGTGGTAGGGAATTTTATTTAGAATAAGACCACATAAGGCTATTACATATTTTATAGTACCTCTATTCTTTTAGGTTATCACGCAGCTTATCCACGTTCATAACGTTTTGTGGCAATCGACTTTTCTTAACAAAAAAAAAGGAATTTTGCTTTCAATGTTTTATTTTATTTTATTTTAATTATTTTTTTTACGGACTTAAGTCCATTTCAAACATAAAATTATTCTAACACATATATACACAGGTACAATTAAAATAAGATACAATTAAGGAAATAAAAGCTAGGACAAAATTTTATGTATACATTTATTAGAACTACCACGAGACAAGATCTGGTTTATTTTAGTGATTGTTTAAATCTGGAAAAACTAACACCAAAAAAGTCCAGATCCTGTCTCGAGTTTACAATGCGACACAATCGGGACATTGGTGCATGCAAGCCATAGTTTGTGCTGTGCTGTTCGAGGAACAGCACTTCATTATTTCGCAACCGGCGGATCGGTACATTGAATGTCACTTGTGTTACAAATAGTGTAAAATGTTATCAAATTGTGACAATTTTCCTGAAAAAAACTCGACTTTAGTCCAAAGGATAACCACCCACTCGATAAAGTATAGAATTGCGCGACAGGTTGATGACCAAATAGCTTGTAAAGAGCTTTAGCTTCCTGTTTAGGATACTATCGATAAACATTAATTAGGTACTGACATCAATACGTTTATTTACGTTTTGTGGTGTTTTTGTCTGATAAGGCGAGATATTAGTAGTTAATGAAGTACCTACTGCAGTAAACAACAATGTTAATGATAAAGGACAAAAACTACGTGATATTACATAATTATATTGCTGTTATTACATTACTGTTATTACATTAATCCAAACCCTAATACAAACTCATTAGACTTAAGCCCGCTATATACGGGACAGTTTTCTGCGCAGTTTTCTATGCAGTCTGAAAACGGTCCCGTATACAACGAAAACTGTTTAAAAACTGCGTGCTTATGTCAGATTTAAGCTGACATGACAGTTAATGTTTTTTTATGTAAACGTTTAAGTAGACATTGGTTTATTGTATGCTTTTAAATACGTAAAAAACCAATAACATATTTACATTATTAGCTAAATATACAATTTCCTGAGAGCAAACATACGATAATAACTTACAATCGCGTTTC
This sequence comes from Micrasema minimum, assembly GCA_022494985.1. Lineage (NCBI taxonomy): Eukaryota > Metazoa > Arthropoda > Insecta > Trichoptera > Brachycentridae > Micrasema > Micrasema minimum. Next base: position 30,087 of record JAGVSP010004273.1, read on the forward strand.
AAAAATACACATATTTAGCGTGTCTTTTGACAGAAGTTTGACAGACTGCACAGTTTTCTGAACAAGAAACTGTGTAGTTTTCTGAACAAGAAACTGTCCCGTATACAGCGGGCATTACATTAATCTATAGTGTACTTATCGCACCATGTACGAGGTCTGTTCAAAAAGTATCGCGAATTTTGAATTTCCGCGGGCTACGTATATTTGATTTTTGATTTTTTTGTAGCGTTATGTTGGTACTCACGTCCCTTACTTATGCTGACAAGGTCGGACATTTTGAATGTTTAGTTAATTTTTGACAGCTGTTTTGCTTGGATGTGTTTTGGCTCGTCTTCGATTTTTGCCTATTCCAAAAAATGGATCACAGTTTTGCTCACAGTTTTCTTCGATTGCAGGGGCGTGGTGCATCATGAGTTCTTGCCACAGGGTAGTACGGTCAATAAGGAATATTACCTGCAAGTTATGCGCAATTTGCGCGAAGCAATCCGCCAGAAACGCCCGGATTTGTGGAAGAACAAAAACTGGCTTTTGCACCATGATAACGCCCCTGCTCACACATCGTTGCTTGTGCGCGAATATTTGGCCAAAAACAACACAGTAATAGCGCCGCAGCCACCGTATTCCCCAGACCTGGCCCCTGTGACTTTTTCCTGTTTCAAAAACTGAAGAGGCCCATGAAAGGACGACGCTACGCCACGATTGAGGAGATAAAGACGGCATCGAAGGAGGAGCTGAACAAGATCACAAAAAATGATTTTTTTAAGTGCTTCGAGGATTGGAAAAAACGTTGGCATAAATGTATTATATCCGAGGGGAATTACTTTGAAGGGGACAAAATAGATATTCATGAATAAATAAATGCTTTTTGAAAAAATATAAAATTCGCGATACTTTTTGAACAGACCTCGTATATACTGCACTATTTATTTATTTTCTTTTTATTCTATTCCTTTTTTTTTAAATAAACAAAAATAGGACACAAAATGCCGAACACTCTTTAAGTTGATCAGAAGACTGTTGATATTCATCAACAGTCGCCTTCTCCATGATGAGTTTTCCGTGATTTTCTCATGAACAAATCTGTTGTTATTTGCATAGTCAGTTTTATGGTAAAATATCGTAATATGGTAGTGAAGCGCGGTGTTAGAAAAAGAAGGATAAAAGTAGACTGAATGCTGTTGAAATTATTAATAATGTTACTATTAATAAGTATGTTTACAAGAGACGGAAATGTGGATAAGGACATTGAGAGAAGGGTTAGTGCCGGAAACAGAGTTAATGGTGCCTTAAAATCGAAAGTTTCAAATAAGAACTTATCGAAAGAAGCAAAATTGGCAGTACACAACGGAGTTTCCACTTGATGAAATATAAGCCTTGTAAATCATAAGCAAGGTAAAAAATAAATGTATCTCCTGCGTTTGCATAGGCACACCAAGTGCAGTGTATCTTGACTATTTTATTACATGAAGGCAATCAGTCTTACTCTTCTGGTCTAATCCACCAAAATTATTGTAATACTTAAAAAGAAACAAAAGAATAAATTTATTCATTTATAAAAAAATGTTTTGCTTATACACAATTAATAAATTTATAC
>JAGVSP010004274.1:0-14402 GCA_022494985.1 Micrasema minimum
AACCACCTCCTGCCTAACCATAGCTTCCCGCCCGCCCCCCGTCAACCACGCCCAGAGTAGACGCAGCAGCAACCTCGGCCGAGTCCAAACCACAACATACAATATTCAACCAGTCATCCTATCTGGCGGACCTATTTCATGCGTCCCCTGCCGCACCCTATCCACATCCTAACCAAAACAAGTCACAGTCATACGCAAAGAAATGAGAAAGAAGGACTCCACCAAGGAACACCCACGCCAGTCCCCAGAAACGCAGCCCCGAGGGACTCAGGCAAGCGAGGGCGACCAAACGGGGACTACCCCACTAAATCTATTGTTAGTGTTATCATAACTACTCCCTTTTATGGGAATGAACGTTCACAAAATATGGGTAAGTAATAGTAGTACAAGTAGATTATTGTTATTATACATAAAGAAAGTAGACTCCAACTCAACTTTGGTGGCTGTGTACTCCGTAGCATAGTGGCCAAGACACTAGACTCACGATACGGAGGTTCCTGATTAGATTCCCGACAATAACACAACAATTTACCTTGTGTTCTTAATTTAACAATAATTGTCTTGTAAAAGCCCTCTGGGCGTGTATAAATAAATTTGTAACTTTATTCCCTTCTGTTATTCGGCATCATAGCCTATTGGGGCGGTTAAATAAAACTTTAATCGATGGTGGAAAGGAAAAAGTTACCAAGTGACAGAATACGTGCAAAAGAAAAGGTTACCAAGTGACATGATATTGCTATGTCGCTTAGTAACTTTTCCTTTCAATTACATTTTTAAGAATTGTATGGGACGCGGCAATAGTTTAGGAATGCCGACGCTCACAGGCCGCGTGCTAGCCTCTCAATAAAGAAATAGATCGCTTTCGAGGCTGGCCGCGGCGGCGTCGGTACTTGTAGTTTAGGATTTGTGTTATTCTGTTATTATTGTAATATAATGTATTGTTTGGCGGCCCTTCTTGGGGCCAAATAATGCATGCGCGCGCGGCGGCCGACTATACTGCGAAACGCTCGGCTTTGGGATGGGGGCGGGGCCAAGCGGCACCCGACCCCCACTCCCAAATCGGCCATGCGCACTGCGGCGGCGCGCGCGTATAGGCTAAGGGTATATATATGTGTCATTTTGAAATATACGGTCAGTCTGAGCTAATGCTCTGTCGTGAGAACACGTGTTTTATTTCTCTCCGCCGCGCCTTCCCCTTCGCTGACGTCATCCCGGGATTCTCACCAAGCTCCGGTAATACTGCGATCTATTATTCTACTCGGACGGAGTGTGAGGCCCTTATCCGGGCCAATAGATCGTTAGCTATTACCAGAGCGCGCTTTCGCCTTGCTACGCTGCCCGGACGGGGTGTGTGGTTCTTTTCAGAACCAACAAGGTTGACTTGGCGAGGCTCCCACCTTCCGACGGCATACTAATAGTCGATAGTGTGCTGTCTGGGAGGGCGGTTTCCCGACTTACGACCGGGAAGCCAACTGGGATCTACGGGTGAACGGCCAGCGAGGCGGTCCTACTAGGTCCGCCATTTTGAAGTAGCGTGTGTGTGCTACAAGAATGTTATTTTATATTATTTTAGATGGAATAGATATTCACGACTACGGAGACGTGGATGTCCCGGAGATGCCGCAGCCACCGGCGGGCTACAGAGTAGAGAACATGAACCAGCTGGCGCAGGTGTCGGCCTGCAACCACCAGGTGTCCAAGAGCGTGGAGGCCATACTGAGGGACGGCCGCATGTGTGTCACCCTCGGGGGGGACCACTCCATCGGCATAGGTGAGCTGTAGATATAGCGGACCAGCACAACTCTCTACAGATCTACAGGACATCCAATCCACAAAATACTATCACAAGAGGTGGTATCATACTTGATAAAAATATAGAGAAATAAATAAAATTTGACCATTTGTTGTCCATTAATGGTCGGCCTTCTCCATAACGAGTTTTCCGTGGTTTTCTCGTCATCTAAAGCAAATACGGAGAAGTTCCTTTGGACACATTTTAGATTATCCCATCCGATCCTCACACGTAGGGCAAATTAGAAGCCATGTACCCTTTCGAAGTAAATACTTGCCTTGCAACTCACACAAAAAAAAAAACACATCTCAATAGATTTTTACGTGGTGGTTCTATGGGTGGACGCGCACGCGGACATCAACACCAACAAGACTTCGGGCTCGGGCTCCGTGCACGGCATGCCGCTGGCGCTCCTCGCCAAGGAGCTGAGCGACTACTGGCCCTACCTGCCGGGGATGGACTGGCAGGTACCCAGGTAAGATCGCATTCGTGGAATTGCGCTAAGCTTCAGAAACTTCAGAAAATGTTCTGCGCATATGGTAGTTGGCGCCAAATCTTAACTAGTGGACCTGACTTGGAGTAGTATGCACGGAAGCTGGCAGCCGCTCACTCAGCCTGGAGGCAGTTTGTGGAATCCACATCCTCCACATAGTAGCAGAAATGGAGTGATGATGACACTTATATTCAACTAAATATTTTCTACTATTTTTTTAGATTTTCCATTCGAAACCTGGCGTATATTGGTCTCCGCTCTGTAGATAAGTACGAAAGAATCGTCATTGATAAGTACGGAATCCCAGCCTTTGGTATGGAGGACATTCAAAGGTTAGTTTTTTTAACAAAATAAATACCTTGCTTAAAAAAATGTGACACAAAACACACAAATTTAATAAAATCTGCATGTTGGTACAACATAATATCTATATTAAATAATCCTGATAAAATAGAATTGCGCCCCACGTTGGGTGCCATTTTGTTGTGTTTTAATATTTCAATACTTTTTACATTTTAAATGTTTAATTATTATATAAAAATTAGATTTTAGTAGTTAAATAAGATCTAATATAATAATCCCACCTATTTTTCATTACAGAATTGGCATATCCGAAGTAGTAGAATTGGCCTTACGATACTTGGACCCTCGAGGAGAGAAATCTATTCACGTCAGTTTTGATATTGACTCCTTGGACAAAATTGAAGCACCCAGTACAGGCACTGCAGGTGAGACAATTTTTGTTAATACAATATGCGCACGCTTCGAAATGATTAACCACTTTATCAAATTATTAATTGTCATATATCCACTTCTTGTGTGGAACATACGGATTCCACAAACTGCCTCCAAGCTAAGCGATCGACTGCCAATTCCCGTGAATCCTCTCATGTCAGTTCCACATCCCATAGCTCTGGCGAAAACAAAATGTATGTTAATAAATTTCGATACAAAAGGCCACTACTTTTACCTGTTTATATCAGGTCTACCAAGAGTGGGTATTACAGGTGGTGCCTAGATCTCTATATTCTCTTCCAAGCATCTTGTCTGTGTTGAGAGTCGAAACAGTTGCTCAATATTGTAATTTTATTGTTCTTTTGCTAGAAGCTTAGACTGGTGAGTTCTTGGAGAGACATAGCGAAAAAAAATGTATGCAACCATCTATATTGAAGTAAAGAAAATGCTTAAAAAAATGTATTATATTAAATAAATGTCTGTTTGTCAGTCCGCGGCGGCATGACGCTCCGCGAGGGCGTGTTCCTGCTGGAGCGCGTGCAGCGCACGGGGCGGCTGCGCGCCGTGGACCTGGTGGAGGTGAACCCGCTGCTGGGCAGCGCGCGCGACGTGGCGCTCACGCTGGAGGCGGCCGCCGAGCTGCTGCGCGCCGCGCTCGGGCACCGCCGCGCGGGGCGGCCTGCCGCCGGCCGGCGCCTCCGACCTGCCGGTGCCGGCCCCGGCCGCCGCGCCCGCTGAGAAGACCGCCTGAGAATAACTGCATAGTTGTGCGTGGTGTTCTCTACCCCTTTGGATGAATAAATAATAGATTAAATTTTTTCGCTCCTTCGCTGTTTTCGCTATCACCGCTCGCCGCTCGTGAAAGTGGCTTTCCCGATAGACTTTAGACCTCGTTCATGCGAGGTAGGTAATAGGAAAGAAATTCTACAAAAAAATAATGCATTATATTATTTGCAAGAGCGTAAGCAGGTTTTAAAATAATTCAACTCACCGAAATCAACGTTGATAATCTACATATTTAAAAAAAAAAAATATTGCGTTCTAACCTTTTGTCGAAACATAAAAGTTAAATGTCCTAATATTTTAAATAATTTTTTTTTATGTGAATACTAATGAATATTTGAAAATTTTTTTGTGAAAATAAAAAAAATAATTAAAATTGCCTCTAAAAACGGATTAACCGCAAATGGATGCTTTACCCGTCTCCTAAGCGCACAAAAAGGTCGTACTGCTTTAATACTTTTATACTATTGATTAGAACCAGAGAAGTGGCTTTGTACTTTTATTCTATTTTAGGCGCTACTTACATACACCAAAACGTGGTTTGATACTTGTTGAATAGACGCATCTATCATTATCATATCGTGACCTGTTTTTGGCGGGAAATGGCGATTTCAATATTTGAAAAATTAATTACGGACATAATAATGATAACAAAAATTAAAAAAACTTTTTTCGCACCTAAAATAGAAATCATCATAAAAAAAGTCCCGTAGCCCATTCTGTTTCTATTAGATTTATGAAATATAATATATAATATATTGTGTATATACCTACATATTGTGTACTGTACATGTGCCAAGCTTTTACATGATAATGTCTGTTTTTTTAACTGTTAATGTGTATATACATTGTAATAATATAGTTTTATGACATGCTTTGTCCTATTTTTTGTTAAAAAAAAAAAATACAAATAAAGAAAGTTTTTACGGCTTAGTTTTTATTTCAACCACAAAATTTAAGTTATTTAAAAAAGTGTTATGAAATTAAACAACTTTTGTTTTAAACTACTTTTTTATTTTTTAACACGCCAACCGGTTATTATAATAATTATTTATACAAAGCCCTGATGAAGGAGTAGTGTTTCCGAAAACCGGTTGGCGTGTTAAAAAATAAAAAAGTAGTTTAAAAACAAAAGTTGTTAAATTTCACAATTATGGAAAACTACAAAGTGAGTGCTACAAACATCGAGTTAATTATTTATATAAAAGTTTACGACAGTTACTGCAGTTAGTCAAAAAAATATTTCCAGTAAGTAATTGATTTTAGACTAATAAAATAATAAAACTTTCTTTACCCATAGTACCTCTTTTTTTACAAGATTTAATATACCCTACATAATATTATATTACGAGTACTTGATGACAAGGTAAACAAAAAAATGTACAGTACCACCATGATACTAGTATCACCGATAGGAAGCTCCATGTATTTATAACATTATACATTATTGGCGAGTTTCAACGTTTTAGACCACGTTGTAGATTATAATAAAAATATCATTATCATATTCCATGACATTCGCTCGCTGAGCATTATAAAAATATGGATTCCACACAAATTGCATCCAAAGCTAGGCGATGATTTCCAAATCAGGTAGTATTTGAAATCATTATTTTCGGAGGTTGTGAAAAGTGATAAATTTTGTTCGGTACAAATTCCGGTACAAATTATTGACTTTATATCACCAATGTATAGAAGATGCCTTATAAAATATGTAAACGATAAAAGTAGAGAAAAATAGCATTCTACAATAAAAACGTTTGTAATGTAGATTAGCCGACCCTGCTAAAAATGTTTTTTAGATAACCCAACCCGAAAAATAAAAACTAAATATCTGGCTATTAAAAAAAATTGCACTGGTCCGCACTAATTTCTTTGTTTTTCTGCGCATGCGCTATAACGTGCTGTCAAAAACGTTTTTGACAAGATTTTGACGTGAATTTTCTGAAAAACTGCGCATGTCGCACGTTTGCGCAATATTAGTAAATTTTCAATAGAATTGATTTAGTTTTAGTGTACAAGATTAGAATAAGAATTTTATTATACAAGAGATTTTAAATTTCACGTTGTTAATATTAGATAATTCCATGATGACACCACAGTATACTTGCATCACATGTCGAGTGGGGTTTAGGGACCCAGAGCTGCAAGAGGGAGCACTATAAAACTGACTGGCATAGGTATAACCTTAAAAGGAAGGTCGCTGAGTTGGATCCAGTGACGGCCGAAGACTTCCAGACGCGGGTTCTGCAGCAGAGAAAGGCTGACTCTGATCAGGCGCAGCCCAAAGTGGAACACTGCAAACCTTGCTCCAAGAGCTTCAACACAAAGAACGCCTTCGAGAACCATCTCAACAGCAAGAAGCACAAGGTGGCTGAAGATAAGTTCAACGAGAGGAAGTCGTCGGAAGGTGAAATTCACGAGAAAACGCCAGACAGCTCTGATTTTGTTATCGTTGACGACAAAATGGTGAAAACAGAAGATGAAGTCGCCACGGATTCTGAATTTGAAGAGGTAATATAATTATTTATTTCGGCAGCTTGATGTCGGAGGAGGCGAGGTAGTTGGCTGGCGATAGGGTCTCCTGAAAAGTGACGTCCACATGCCATACGTGCATGAGAAGATGTATGAAAGTGGAGGAAGCAAGAGAAGTGTGCCAGGACAGAGTGGTGTGGCGTTCTATCCTCTGCCTACCCCTTTGGAGAAATGGCGTGACTGTTAGTTAGTTGGTATGTTTCCTCACAGGTCTCAAAATGTTGAAATATAAAATATGAAGATAATGGGTGAATATTACATCCCCTATTAGTATTGATTCTTTTGCTAATTTTATGTAAGTCACGGCGCTATAAACGCGCCATATTTTACTATGCATAACACTGCACTTGGTGTATTATGCCAGTGCCCTATGCACCATTGGGTGTGGATACGGGGAAAGTAGTAGTAGTGGTGGTATGCTGCCTCTGATTTGGGTTAAGTTCAGAACAATATCCTTTCAAACAATGCTATCTTAGGTAAATGTTTATTCTGCTGTCTTGCTAAGTACTATTCCCAAGTAAAGTGTACATGTGTTGTTTTCTATTGATCAGAGTAACTGTTTAAATGCATTACGTTATCTCAGTCTTACGTACTTATGTTATATCAGCCGCCAGGTTGCAAATATTTACAAATTATCATCATTCCATACCCAGGTGTAGCATATGGATACCACATACTGCCTCTGAGCTAAAATGAATTATTGTTTATTATGAAATTTATGTTAGAAGCACTCACTTTGTAATTATTCATTATAAACTATTTAAATGAAAAAACTTTGTTTTTAACTACTTTTTTATTATGAATCTAACTCCCGAAGAATAATTATTCTTGTACCCTTGAAAAAGAGACACGTGTTGTCTCAAAAACCGTCGGGAGTTAGATTAATAGGAAAAAAGTAGCGAAAAACTAAGTTTTTCATTTAAATAGTTTATTATTTTGACCCATGGTTACTTACAGTAGGTACAGCAACAAAGATCTCACTACAAGTATAGAATTTTGTGGATGGGACAATTTTTTATCATTTGGAGGAACATTTTTTCCAAGTTTTTATAATATTTTATTTATTTTTACATGTATACTTTTTATTTTTAATCTATGAAATACCTCACTGGGCAAGTCCCGTGCTGAGGTATTAATTTACAATCCTTTTTTATTTTATTATTTCGTAGGTAGTATAAAATATTTTATGCCAATAGGTAAAGAGTGTGTTTATTTTTGGTGGGTGACCATCACTCGAGACGCTTCTCTGGCCCATCTCATGAAGCCACCTTTTTTGTAAATAGAAAAGAGAAGAATATTAAATGATTTTGATCTTTCTGTTCAAAGTATTAAACATCTATGTTTGATTGTTGTCAACTAACAAATTTAATTAGTATACGAGTGCCCTGGTCGAGTTACCCGTAGTAATGCACTATTTTACTGTAGCCAATCATCAACCAATAACAGAGTGCACAACTCACCTATACGCAGAATGCACGCACTGGCAAACAAGTATACTAAAACAATATTGATGTTTTTCAACACAAATCCAGTGCATTTTAGGGAACAGTGTCTGGATGCCATCTCTGGCGGTAATGTATAGCTACCTACTGTGTAATAATTTAAAAATGTCTAAGTAAAAGCCCTATGGGCGTAAAAACAATATAATAAATAAATGAAATTTACTTTTATCCTTCTTTTATGCGGAAGGATGTGTTAAGGATTGCTTAAAATATCCATATGTTTTTTTTCTTTGCCACTTAAGTTAAAACGAACAATGTTCTTATTGTTGTCTAAAAGTATGTATCTTTGTGTCCAGGTGGATTCGGACGAGTGGGAAGACTACGAGGACGACGAGAACGCCTCCCTGCTGAAGCCCTCGGACTGCCTGTTCTGCGACCACCGCAGCCAGAGCATGGTCAAGGTGTGACAGATGTATTTTTACAAGTTGAAAAAATAGTGTTATTCAGATAACCGTCTGCTCTACTGAATCCGTAACACTAACCCTTGACTTTTGTATAAATTTTCCATTGATATGTTTTCAGCAATTTGGTCACATTTTCGACCCAAAAAAATGCTTCAACACATAACAAATGAAACTTATAAATACAGATATATATTCTATACAAATCAGTGACACGATTCTGTAAAGTGATCAACTATTATTCTTCATTTAAGACGCGTTTATGATGTCATGCAAAAATCTTCCTTTTTATCATCATTAGATAAATGCATCATAAACAAAGGTATCTGAAAAAGATGTATCTTTAATGGCGACTAAAATTGACTAAGACCTCGGCGGGGTCCACAAAGTCTTCCTCTTATGTAAAGTTATCTTTCTAGTCATCAAATGATGCTTATAAGCCATGTAAAATTAAGGGGCGGCCTCCGTAGCGTAATGGCTAAGATTTTGGACTCACAATGCTGAGGTTCCGGGCTTCATTTCCAAACACAGAAATCAAAATTATCTTTCTCAAGCCTGGGTGTTTGTGATGCGCCTCTGTGATTAGGCCTTCTGGCCTGTTTGAGTGTTTAAAACGAAATAAATTAATGCCTCGTATTAAGTATATTGAATTTTTATAATATCAATAAGAAATGTAGAAAATATCTTAGCTTTGTTCTTCTTCTCACGATATAACAAAAATAATGATTTGGTAAACAATTAACCTCATTTCGATTTGTTTATATTTTGATACTGTAATGATTGCTTCAGGCAGTCTGTAAAGGTAATTAGTGTTTAGTATCTCTTAAAATGTTCATTGTTATATTTCTAATGTCGCGGATACGTTTAATGATCTTATCAAATTAGTTTTGATATTTTCGTTGGAGTCTATCACGAGAGCATTTAAAAAGTCATTGATCTGTAATATTTATTAGAGCATGCAACCAGCAGGTTCCAAAAGGCCCATTCATATGAATTTTCTAGCGGGGTTTGAAATAGCGCTTTTTCAAATCGCTCGCAAAATCCTCCATTTGGCGCGCATGCGGTGTGACGTCACATCAATATGAGCGCTCACTTCGTAATGAATTTCCCGCCTTATATAATGGACGGGTATGACGTCATTAGCCAATAACGGGCATTAAAAGTCACTCGTAATTTCGTGTTCTTAAAACATAAATTTATAAATGAAAATAACATTTTTGATCATTGTGTTTTATATCGTGGAATTGTAAAAATATACTTGAAATATTTATAACGTTTTCAAGGATATTCATGCTATCGGGAACAACCCTATTGCCTGTGAGCAAACATACGATAATCACTTACAATCGCGCTTAAAAAACGCACATATTTAGTGTGTCTTTTGACAGACTGCGCAGTTTCCAGTCCCGTATAAAGTGGGTTTAAGTAGTTGTAGTGTGGTTTAAGGTGTTTACTCATTTTGTCTTACGTGTCTTTTGACGTGTTTGTATCTCTTGCAGATATCACGCGGCTTCATGTGCCTGTGGTGCAACGACAGCGGGCGCGCCTTCCGCTCCATGGAGGCCGCCCAGGCGCACATGCGGGACAAGGGACACTGCAAGCTGCTGCACGAGGGGACCGCGCTGGCTGAGTACACAGACTACTACGACTACAGGTGACCACCACTTTCTCTAACCGAGCGATCGGCTGACCCGAGTGATGTCTCCTTCCCTAGTTCTGACAAATTGCCGACAATGAACGTTCTACTACTACTGCTATTTTCCCTGTCGTGATCATATACACATGCAACATAACTCGATGTACAAGCGGGAAACCAGTGAATCTACATTATATTTTGAGTCGATTTTGTAGAATAAAATTTTTTGATTTGACTCATAGTTTTCGAGTAAATTGAGTACGAAGTTGATTTTTTTTTCGATAAGATTTTGCAAATTGTTATCAAATAGATTTTATTTAGTAAAATTAATACTATCCACAAAGAAATCGAAATAAAAATCCGCGTTTTAATAAGAATTTGTGCAATTTTACTTAATCTGCAGACTTAGGGCTCCTCCTGCAATAAAAATCTTTGATACTCCTTTTCTCCCACCTACTTTGTTTAATGTAATTAACATTATCGTGGAACTCTGTAATTGGCTTACGTAATGCTTACTTAGCCTTGTATTCTTAAAAAATGTATTGCTGCTGAACTCCTTAAGAAATAAAATAAATAGGGAACTGATTATAACTATTATAGCTTTCAGGAAACATTTGTAGTATACTGGTATGGCTATGACAGCTAACTACACAGTGGCTGTTGCGTGTTGAAATGTGTGATTGAATATTAATTTATCACACGCCAACACCTGTCACCTTTACTAATTTTGTCTCTTTCAGTTCCTCGTATCCTGACCACGAAGAGGGAGATGAAGACATGGAGGTGGAGGGCGCAGAAGCTGAGATCCTGCCGACCACGTCACTGGACGATGAGGAGTATGAACTGGTCCTACCTTCTGGGTCCGTCATAGGACATAGATCTCTCTTGAGGTAACTTATATCATAATCATTTTTAAGTGTGTCCGAATCTTTATAAACAAATATTTGGTTGGACATTGAGAAATTTAATTAAACTTGTATTTACTGAAATGTTCATCAAAACCTAGGTTATTCCCATACAGATTTGGTGGCGTACTGTATTTATACTGGTTCTGATAATAATTAATTGAAAGATTTTTCTTCTTGATGTTTTTTTACTTTCAAAGATATTACAATTATACATTGCAAGGCGAATAGTTGTTACTTGATCAAAATTTATAGAGAGAAGATAGAGAATTTGACATTAGAGTTGCTTATATAAAACTAGCTCCCTGAACATAGTTACGCAGTGAAGTTATACACAAGCAACAGTGTTGCTAGTAATATAATAAAGCTTTCCCATAAAATTAACAATGCAAGTACCTAACTAATAAAAAATGCTAACAAGATTTGTCCTGTGATTTTACTGTGAAGAAAATTTAATACACATTGCAATGAGCTCGGACTTATTTACACACCAAGACTTTAACGGACATTTCGGGAGGGCCTACCGTGATGCCTTCCATGCCTGGAAAAGTATTTTACTCTGCTAATTATATTTATCTCTTTATTTCAGATACTATAAACAGAACCTCACCTCGCACTCGGGCGCCGTGGTAGTACACAAAAAGCAGGACAAGCTGCAGCGAGTTATCCGGCAGTACCGTATGCTGGGCTGGGCACCGCTACAGACAGAGGCTACCGCAAGGTCAGTAGTTACTCTTAACTACGTGGTAGTGCACAGAAGCAAGATGAATTCTATTTCTATCAAAACTTGTGTTTCATTGCATCTTAAAATTCGCCCATTCTTCCTGGACACCCAATATTTTAAGGTAGTTTCACACATATCCGTGACGTGTGGTCCTATACAGGGTTAATTTATAGTCAGTTAACAAAAAAAAAACCTGAATTCAGTATCGTTAATAGAACCCATTTCAATTTAAAACATGTACTTTTTAATATTACGATTTATTATTTTTATTCCTAATAATTTTTACAAATTACGCACACCCTACTCACAGCTGGATATATATTTTTTGCACTGAAATTCACTGTACTGTCTGTTTATACACCTCTTTCTTTTGTTTTTTGTATTGTTCTAAGCTTATATGGCACATTTTGTTGATTTCATTGATTGTATTAGTATTTATGAAATTAAACAACTTTTGTTTTAAACTACTTTTTTATTATTTAACACTCCAACCGGTTTCGGAGACACTACTCCTTCATCAGGGATTTGTATAAAAATAATTTAAAATTAAGTAATAAGTCGCTAACTAAAAATAAGATTGTATTAGTGTTTTTTATATTTATGTACTTCAATAAAGGAAAAATAAACATATTTCGATACGGAGACACTGAGGGATCGCAAGGGCGGCGGCATCGTGATTTTCTTTTGACTTGATCGATGCTGTCGCCCTCTTGACTTAACTTCACTAGGCAACTTTGGCCCTGCAATTTGCTCATGCATTTGCAGCAACAAAAATTTAAAGTGTTGTATAAAATGCGTGAATGACAGATAGTCCACGAGGACTCTATAACAGTCGCGGGTGGAGGTGGGATCGATCCCTCAGTGTACTGAACGGCACGTCACAGATATGTATGGACCGACCTTTAAGATTATTATTACGATGCAATTAATATTTATAATCTTTCAGGAAAGCACGAGACCTCCACTATATGAGACGAGTGCAGGCCAAGTGGTCCGCCCAGCTGGGTATCAAGGCTAACAAGCTGCAGAAACACTTTAGGATCGCGTCCAACTACTAAACTAACTAGGGCAAATCAGACGCCAGGTCACTGTAGTAATTTTTGAACCAGCCAGCTATATCAGACTTGATTCAAACAAATTCTAACATGACGACTAGTTAATACCTCCCTCCTCTTCCCTTCTCATCACCCGATGGTGCATAGGGCACTGCATTAGAACACCTAGTCGGTGTATCTCAGATTTTGTTTATTTATGATTTTAAAATCTATCCAAGACAACTGCTCTTCTTGTTTGATTCCATTTTAATGGTGCTTAGGGCACTGTGTTACATGATCCGCTTGGGAAACACATGGTATTATTTTAAAGGATATTTATTATGTGAGCGTTAACAAAGTGCACGCTTCTAAACTCAACATTGAAATATGTATCGGGAAGGTTTATATATCTCGGAATAAATGTTCGTATGGTAGATTATATTTGAGTTAAAGATATGAATGTTGTGTATAGTTGATAAAGATGTTTGAATGGATAGAATTTCAACGTTTAATATAAACATATAATCACTTAGAAAACATTATATTGCTTAAAAAATGGTCTTAAACAAATATATTGTTTTGATACTGTCATCTTGTAAAATTTGGTCAATTTTTAAATCCTGATCTCGTGTGCACATGAAACTATGTATTTAAGTTTATAATCTAATGTTTCATTTCTAAACTAAACTAATGGATAAACTTTTTTTAAATATATAATTTTTATTGACTTGGTGGAATTCCATGATTGAATTATTTAAATATAACAAATACATGTTATTTATACTGTTGGCTTGTACAACATGTTACCAGTCTGAAGATGCCCGTAACAGGCTGAAAGCGCTAACTGGTCAAATGATTAAAAGTCGAAGGGTACCAAGTAGTTTTATTAAACTTTTATCAGTTATATTCAAATAATTTAATAAATAAACTGTTTATTAGATTATTTTTTAAGTATTTCATACCTTTGATGTTTTCGTAATTATTTTTTCAAGTCAGAATATTGTAAGATCATAATGACATGTTATTGTATTGATTTGTGTCAAATGCGATCCTATGTTTTTATTATATTAATTTAAAGAAAATTTCCGAATAGGTACTTGTACTTACACAGTTTGTTTCGTAATTTTTTGCAGCCATTTTACAGTACAAAGATGAAAAAAATACATTAATATTGTAAGAAAAATATTCATAGCACAAATTTTACTATACCACTTTAGTTATTCATAAGTATGTATTGTACAACTCTTGGCACGTTTGTGTGAGTTTAGAATGTAAGTGCATGCATGTATGTGTAGTAAGAAAGAATTATAAGGATTCATGATAGAATTTTGAAGATTAAATAGATTTTGAAGATTTATCAAATGCTGATTTTGATTTATGAATGAATTTTAAAGATTTTTGAAAGTTACAATTGACGTCTCAACAGAGACGAGAAATTTGGAAGGGAATATGGATATCTAGGCGTTCACATGGCTTATGACCTGTCATTGGCATTGCTGCCTATACCGCCTAGTAATTAATTGGATTCATGAATGAATGACAATAAATATTATGGTAAAGATTATAACTCCAGAAGTTAATAGTATTCCAATGTTGAGTTGATCTCTTGTAAAATACTCTTGTATAATAAAAATGTTGTTTTTACATTTTGTTTTATTTATTTTAATATTCCTTTTTAAATGGTGAACATTTTTAAAAATGTTTGGATGTGAAGGCTGTCTAGAGGTCTGATGTTCACTCGGTTAAAACAGAAAATTGCATTGTTATGCCTGCTTTTATCTCTATCTTTCTATGGATTCGAGTCCATGGACCTAACTAGGCCTAAAAAGCAAATCTCGAAAAGGGTTTTTTTAGAAGGTACT
>JAGVSP010004275.1:0-19916 GCA_022494985.1 Micrasema minimum
CCAAATTTTTGAAAAAGAGACAGGAAACTCTGAAAAAAAGTGGATTTTAGGCGTTTACGGGTTTTGACCTGTTTGGCTGGGTTTAAAGTGGGAACTTGGGAAAACAACTTTCCCCCAAAACCGCCCATACTGAAACCAACAAAAAAATTTCGGACATCTATTAGTAGCGAATTATCATGCCATCGTTAACCACTTTACAAGTTTGATCATGTGATTTCACTCACTGTGACATCTGTGAGCAAGATTGTTAAGCATTTTTTGGGCAATCAATCTTTTTATTTGGTGTAGGTAAGGCTTCATCCGATCTTAATTACTTACTAGAAGACGCTGTAAGATGTCGTTCCCATTTTTATTTGCTTTATATTTTAACCAGTAAATCTTTTCAACAACATTTTGAATATGTAAACATACTTGTAGACATTATTATTGTATGTAAATATTATTATGTAAATATTATTCCCACCCCCCCCCCCCCCCCCCCCCCCCCCCCCCCCCCCCCCCCCCCCCCCCCCCCGCTAATATCTGATATTAGCCCCAGTAGCTCAATCACAGATAACTATCGACGTAGTTAAAAACGTGCTAATCACGTGCTAACGCAAACGATTTGAGCGATCCCACAATGACATACCGTTCAATACCGCGATCGCGTGAGTCCGAGCATTGACGATCTGGAGCCAAGCGGAGCCGATACTACGCTATATCGCGACCAGCCTTACGTCAAACGTCAAATCATCGCGCTTAGTCGGATTTTTTATTATGTCGACTGCTTTTCTCAATATTTGGCTTGCCCGAAAAACGGCTAAATTATAATAAAGAGATTGAATGAAAGATTTGTGCGAAATAAGATATATCTCGGGGAAATGGCTCGCGACTAGTATGCGCTCCGTTTAATAATCCCGATCGATAACTTTTAACGCGTGTTCCATTTGTGATCGGCGAAAACGTTACAAACATCCCCATGTGTAAGAAATGCATTTATCACGTCGCTTATTACCGAGTCCCGGTTACTGATCTGTGATCGAGCAACAGCATGGTATAAGTCCAGTAATTTGTCTACAAGTAATTTTTACACATTCAAAATTGTTGTTCAAAAATACAAATTTGGTAGATTTTCTTTATTGCTCTCATCTCTCTCCCTGAGCTCTGCGGACGTCAGAACGTGATGGAATGTTCACTTTACCTTTTCAACCGGAATAAAAAAAAGTCAAAAATTATCTCACTTATTTATTAACCAAAATGAAAAATTATCGGATTGTGATTTTTCATTTAAATTTATTGGTTAGTAAAAAAAGCTTGACAGAGGTATATTAATAAGACCTGTACATACAAGATTTGCCCCAAACAAACAGGTTACAAATACGTGTTGCATTGTAGCGAAAAAATATCTCGACAAAAAAGACTAACGTAAAAATACCAAAGATATAGAAAAAGTTGTTTACATTGTCGATAAGACATGAAAACGTATTTTTATACAGCTGTAAAAAAACTCGAAGCACAAACGGGAAACCATGTGAATCTACATCATATTTGAAGTCCGATTTGTGGAAATAATCATTTTTTTATTTGACCCATAGTTTTTCGAGAAAATTAAGTAAGAAGATTCACCCCATTTTTTTTTTTTCGAGAATTTTCACAGTATATTTTATTTAGTCCAAATTTATACTTTCCACAAAGAAAACAATAGCAAAAATCTATTTTTAATAAGAATTTGTGGCATTTTTCTTGATCTGCGGTAGGCTCTTACGAGAAGAAATTTTTTTTTAAGCTCAGATTCAAAAGCTATATTACACATTCGTCTCCAAATATGATATAGTATTCAGCAGTTTCCGGGTTTGTACTACGAGTTTTGTCAAACTCCATGTATTAATAAATAATAAAAACACTATGCACCGCATGTGCGTAAAAAACTTAGTAAAAACAAACTCGTGTTAATATCAATCTCTGATAATAACAACAGCCTTGTAACAATTTTTTTATGTGAATCGAAAAATAAAAACAAAACATAAGACCATCGGTGCAATCCGTTCGTAGTTCGGATAATTAATAAGCGAGATACGATAATTTAAGTTTACAAAATTCTGCATCGATATTAGGTAATTTTGCGAACTTGGGGTCCATTTTTAAAAATTAAATCGAATACTAAAATGAAATTTAAAAAGAAATGACGGCCTGAATCCTGCATATCGAACGATGAACTTTAAGTTCCTGATGGCTATCTTCGCCAGCGCCATCGTATTATTTTGTTAGGCTAACTCACGAAATAGTTATTTATTTTATTTATATTATATTTTGAATGTTATACACACAGAGCTATCTTTGTAGGTACAAATAATTAAGATTAATATTTTAAAGCTATATATAAACATAGCACCAATTAAGTGCACAACACAATGTATAAAACAAATATCTGAGGATATCAAGAGTGAGGAAAGAAGTATTTGAAATGTTTATAATGTTGTGTATATGTTGTATTGTGGTACGTGTGTGGAGTATGGTGTGAGTGTTAATACATTCAAAAATAACATTTTGAGCGTGTCCAAATGCTTGTCGTTAAAAATTGGGTGGGGCTGACATTAAATTAACAGAGATGAGAATTTTGGAGGGGATTATGGATATCTAGGCGTTTACTGGGCCTACGACATATATCCATATTCCCTCCCCATCTTCTCGGCGATTCAAAAATAAATTGGACCAATGCAACTTGGCTTACGAGTCAAAAAATGTTAGGGGCATATTATAAGAGTCTCCTATCTCCTTCCACTATCGTGGAGAGCTCTGGTAGGAATCCCATCTAAAGACAAATAGTCTCACCTTGGAATACTATGGCAGCGCTGTCCTTGAAGTGTGAACTCTTCAACCTCTCCTCAAACTCTTGGTTCAGCTTCTTCTTGTACACCTGCCTCCTCTCTCCTTTCACAATGGAGAACTCTGGTAGGGATCCCATCTGAAGAAATAAGAAAAAAATATATAAATAAATGTATTTGAGACATACAAAGGAAACATTAGTTCACCACAACTCTCTCGATTTTTTAAAGCTAATAGATTCAGTAATTTTTTTACACATTAATTTTTAAAACTCAATCCGTAACTAAACACATCAATACAACATTAGCGAACGGGTGGTGGCCAAGTGTTAGTATCGCCAGTTTATCTGGTTCGATTACCCACTCCGCCACGAATTGATTCCTATTTGCAAGCACATGCCGCTTAGCCTTCATTAAAATTAGCAATTTCCAATTGAAATGTGTGCAAATATCATAATATTGCATAGATTTCTTTTTGCTCATTTTTTCCCTTTTGACTTGGGAGGATGCGCGGGATCTGGCGGCCAATCGCTTGACTTGATGGCAGTTTTTGGAATCCATATCCTCCACATAGGGAACGGATATGGTATTATTAGTATAAACAATATTTTCATAAAATAGTGACCTAAGAGTTTTAAATTATATCTATTGCCCGCCTCGTAGCTTAGTGGTAGCGCATTTGGATACCGTGCATTAAGTTGCTGATTCGATTCCCGTAGGGGGTCAACATGAAATATTTATTCCCGTGTGGTTTTTCAATTAATATTTTATGTGTGATACCTTGGACTGGTACTGAAGCGTTTGACTGCCTTACCATATCGTATCTTCCTTTCATGTAGTAAAAAAAAAGATCAATATACACTGCACTTGGCAAATCAATGCAGTGCCCCTATGCGCCATTGGGGTGCGGATAAGGGAAAGTAAGTTAGTATAATATTACAATTTGACATCTCAACAGAGACGAGAAATTTGGAAGGGAATATGGATATCTAGGCGTTTACAGGGCTCATGACCTGTCATTGGCTGGGTTAAGTGGCCACTTGATGTATTACAACATTCCCCATTTCACCTAGTATTTGATATCCATATCTGCCAATATACAGTAAAATGGCGCGACAATCACATGTGAACACTCTCTGTCATCCATTGAGAAAATTGCTAAGCATTTTAGCAGAAACCTTTATGATTGCAAGTGAGATTCTTACCGAATTATATCACCTACTAGGAAACGCCTGAAGATGACTCTTCAATTTGTTATGCTTATAGCTTTTACCAGCTAATTTTTATAAACAACATTTTGAGTGTGTCTTAATACTTGTAGACAAAAACTCTATAATATTTATTAAGACCTTGTTTACAAACGATACGTAGAGGTCGAATCTCCAATAACACCTAATAATAAAATTACAACGATTTTTACCTTCTAAATAGCATTGGTTACGCCTTAGCGTTAACGGGAATTAGTGATAAGTGATAATTATTATAGACATGGTATATTATTCGTACGCTAATATCATCACTATTAGAGTGCTTCCGTTTTCAGAAAGGAAGTTGAAAATTGAATGCGATGATAGGCGGTAAGAATTAAGATCACAGTCATTACTTTAAAATTTTTGAAGAAGTTTTTAAAAATGGGCATTTTTGTGATAGATATAAATTGAATTTTAGAAATGTAAGCAGCTACCTAATAAAAATTCAAACATTATTTGATGTCAAACGAAATTCGCCAATAATAAAACATATTTTTCTTTTAAAATGTAGCGAAAGAAAGTAAAAAAAAATTTTTAATGAATTCGACAAATTGGAAAATAAACGGTTATTTTAGAAGAAAATTTGAACATTCAATTTTATCTTGTTTAGCAATATTATGCTGTTGGAAATTTTTTTTTTTTAATGTTCATTACAATTTGTATTTATTTCTGACAGGTTTTTACATAGTTATATACAATGATAAATAAATAACATTAATATGGAGAATAGACAATAAAAAACAGTTTAAACAACTGCCCTCTTACACAAAAAGAAAACAAAACATGGTTTTTGTAAGTTTATTTAATATGAATGTAAGTGTATTTAATATGAATAAAAAGCGGATGCCACATTCGGATTAAATTGAGGATTTCTGAAATTACCCGCTATTGTTATAAATAACGCCGATTTTTATCTTAAAAAATTTGAAGTTTCCGTAAGTTTGCGATATAAAGTACGGCTTTGAATATTTTGTAAGATTTATTATAACCCAAATTTGTTTTGTAGAATTATTATTATTGTTTTGTTTTGTACAAAAATTTTACCAGTCTGAAGATGCCCGTTTAGCACTAACTGGCGAAATAAATCAAAGTGGAAGGGTACCAAGTTTTTTTATATTACTTAAGTTATTTTTAAAATATGGTTTTGCTTTTAGAGTAGTTACAGTCTCTATTACTTCTGCAGTTTAATTGTTCAATTATTTCAATAATTAGTATTAAAAAATCTCATCGCGAGTTGCACGAATGATGGCCAAAAAGCTTATGAATAGCGCTAATTTTGTTATCAATAGGAAAAAATATATTCATAATTGATGCTCAATAAAGTTTTATGCCGGGCATTTTAAAAGAAAATTTGTTGTCTATACTTGTTGTGTAATAACATGATAACTTTGTATTTGGTTGACAACTTTGTGATGTGGAAGAAATATTTATTTAATGTTAATTTTTAAAAAAAAAAAAAAAAAAAAAAAAATGTACGTAGGTAAATTTAATATTTAAGCTAGCTACGTTTTTTCAACATTTTGTTGATGTCATTATCAACCTAATATATTATTTTTTCTACTAATTTTAACTGCTCAAAGTTATCAAACAATTCGTAAGGTTTTACTGTACATAGTGTAATGACAATACATTATAACCAAAATTCGTAGCACAAACACATAAAACAACGGAAAGTAGTTGGACAAAATTATTTAGGTAGATATCTGTGCGTAGTTATTATTTTAATACAATTTGTTTTAAAATGAATCATTGATAAATATATGTTTAAAAGAAACTCTTATTATCTACATTTTTTAATATCAATATTAATGAGCAAAAATGAGAGAAATATTATAAAGGAGTAATTCATATATACGAGTATATTTATAATTTTTTTTAACCGCTTATTTGTATGTATGATACCTACAAATAAGCGGATACAATCATGGAAAAAAAACGACAATTAATCCGAAAGTCGGATTTGTTGATTCAGGTTTTTTGTTACAAAAAAATAAAACTGTTAAACAATCTTAAAATCAGTTTTTTCTGCTTTAGGAATTATAAAATCATAATAACATATGATCAAAATCTTGTATTGTGCTTAATATAGGAGTAGAACAAAAAATATATATCTCAATAATATGGCCCAAACAAAATATATATCTCAATAATATGGCCCAAACAGCTGTTTGGGCCTATCTCAACAATATGGTTCAAACAGAAAAAGCTTATTAACACGCGCACTAAAAAACTCAAATGTAAAAACAAGAATTTTTTTAAACTCTGTAATTGAAATAAATCATTACATCATTATTTTTTTCCATTGTGCCTAATTCACTTCCTACAAAATTGAATTATTTAGTGTCATACAAAAAACTCATCAAGTGAACTTTAATTATTTACAGATAAAAATATTTTTTGTTGTGCTTGATATTCGTGCGCATACATATATGGGTGCCAACATGTAGATAATACACAAAATGATGCCGAGTTTTCACAGGCAAAAAATTAAAATAGTCCGCCTGGTAGCACAGTGGTAGCGCATTTGGCTTTCGTGCATGAGGTCGCGGGTTCGATTCCCGTAGGGGGTCAACATGAAATATTTATTTACATGTAATTTTCATATTATAATCCTCTATAGTTTATAATCCTCATGGATTTTATCCTGAGGATGTCAATTCCGCCAGACCGAGGAATATCCATCTCCCCCTCCCAAAAGCTCTGCGACCTGGAGTACGCTGATGACGCCGTCCTTATTGACGAATCAGTCGGGGCCTTCAAATAATTGTTGATAGGCTTAATTGGCACTCCACGTGCATGGGTTTTAAAAATCAACATTGGTAAAACCCATGTCATGTGTAACAGCTCGTGTCAAGATGCCCAGATCCCCTGGCTTTGTCGGGACAAGTCATCGAAAGGGTCGAGAGCTTCAAATACTTGGGAGCGTACATGACAGAAAACGGCAGAGTTCAGAGAAGAACGGGAGTGCGGCTTGGAGTAGCGGGCGCCGCATTCAACAGTATGAAGGCTGTCTGGAGATCGGATATTTACTCGGTTAAAACAAAATGCCGCCTTTATAACTCCTGTATCACACCTGTTCTTCTTCTCTATGGCTGCGAATCGTGGCACCTAACTAGGGCCCAAGACAGCAGAATACTAAGTTTTGAGAATAGGTGTCTTAGAAGAATTTTTAGGTGTGCGGTGGTTTGACTTTGTAAGGAACACAGAGGTGAGGCAACGGACACAGCAACCCTTGGTATCTACTGTCATCCGGCGAAGGCGTTTCGGCTGGCTGGGCCATATACTGCGTATGCCTCCCGAGAGCCTTAACCCATGCTTGCCTATTTTACAAGGCATCAGGTTCTCGGCGTCCCGGTCGTCCACTGTTGACAATTCGTCGGCAGTTTGCGTCAGAGCTGCGGGACGTGGGACTTGACTTGGGAGGATGCGCGGGAGCTGGCGGCCGACCGCTTGGCCTGGAGGCAGTTTTGTGGATTCCATTATGCTCCACATAGGGAGCGGATATGGTATAATGAGGCTGTTTTGTGGTTTTTTAATGAAATTTTCATATTTGTATTACATGTGTGATACTGAATGCGTGACTGGTACTGAAGCGTATGACTGATCATCTTACCGTCATGTAATAAAAGATCAACAAAGAAAGTAACAATTTACAGTGTATCTAATGGGATATTTTAATCTTTACAAACAAAACAGAAAAAACTAGGAGAAATGTGCTTACTTTCGCGTGTTCATATATGTACCCCAAATTTTCGAAAACTGCTTTCAGCACCCAAATGGTGCATAAGGCACTGCAATGGTACATGCTCCCCTCGCGTATAGTGCAGTAGAATCTTGATAATTTTTACACTACACAATCAGTACAGTGAAGGCAAGATGATCAGCAATGGTACACCAGAAGGCAAGATATCAATTTCCTTCTTTTCTTTTCAGTACCAGCCGGTCGTCAAAGTATTATTTAGTGAATACAGATAATAGCACACATGAAATATTAATATGAAAATCACATGTAAATAAATATTTACTGTTGAGCTATCTAATGGTAGCGTAATGGCGTCTCGTATAAACGCGCCACAAATCGTAAGATGCAAAATAAATATTTAAATTACGTTTCAATTGTCATTGAAATTATTTAGTTTACGCGCGTTTAAACCCAACAACATAACCTAGTGCCATATTATATGTTACTGTGTAAACTCACCTTTGTTTGCAGACGCTTAATAGTTTTTATACAAATTTAATAGCAGTTAGCTACAAGAATGTCAGTGTTCCGAATATATCTTCGGTATAGTAATTACAATAATCGCTAAACAGATCATGTTTGAAAGTCGACATTTCCTTCAGTAATTTGCGCAATGTTTCCATTTTATCAAGGCCACACAATTTATTTATATTTCCGTATTCTAGGTGTGCTAAACCGAAAAACTTCAAAATGGCGCGTTTTAAAGTTATGAAAGAAGTCGCGGATATGTTAATGGCCAAGCGATCGGCCGCCAGCTTCCGTGCATCCTCTCAAGTCAAGTCCACGTCGCTCAAGTCAAGTCCACGACGCAAACTGTCGGCGAATAGTCAACAGTGAACGTCCAGGACGCCGAGAACCTGATGCCTTGTAAAATAGGCAAGGATGGTTAAGGCTCTCGGGAGGCATACGTAGTATATGGGCCTAGCCAGCCGAAACGCCTTCGCCGGATGACAGTAGATACCAAGGGTTGCTGTGTCCATTGCCTCACTTCTGTGTTCCTTACAAAGTCAAACCACCGCACACCTAATATTCTTCTAAGACACCTATTCTCAAAACTCAGAAGTCTGCTGTCTTGGGCCCTGGTTAGGTGCCACGATTCGCAGCCTTTTTTTTTTGCTTTTTTGTTATCAAATATCATGTATTTAGTCGAATCAATACTATCAACCACACTTTAAAAAAGCATTTCAATATGCATTTGTGCAATTTTACTTAATCTGCGGTAGGTACTAATGAAAGCTCTTATGAGATTTTTTTTTCTATATTCAAGCTCTGATTAAAAAGTCATATTACACATTCGACTCCAAATATGATGTAGATTCACCAGTTTTCGGATTGTACTACAAGTTTTTCTACACCACGTTTAAATTGTGAGTCCTATAGTCCTATGGTATACCTAGCCTAATGTGCACTTTTTACGGTACCGAAAACTGTACAATCTCTCAAAAGAAACGCTAAAAATATGTATACATTATACATATAAGTTATTATCGTATGTTTACACACAGAAAATTGTAATAATGTCAATATTTCATTTGTTTTTTTCAAACGTCGTGCCTACAATTTCATCCAGTTTTCGCTTTATACGGGACAGTTTTGAAAACTGAACAGTTAAAAAAAAACAATCTACAGTAATTTTTCTAAAAAAAAAGTTTTCCATTAATTTTTCAGTTCGTTGAACTTGAGAAATGATACTTGTTGCGCAATCTAACTTGATAGTACCAATGGAATTATATTAGTAAAGAAAGATCATAATAATAGACAGGTTTTTATGACGCAGAAAATATCGATAATATCTGCATTATCGGTAATAATTGTTGACAAATTTGCATTTTCGCGCATTCAAATCAGATTGTGTGAAGCGCTGCACTCACGCATCACGTAAATTATTCAAATTATACAAGAAAATCAATTTAATTATCATTTAATTATACGTTTTTTTTACACTTTATAGTTTTTACACTTGTGTGTATTTTTTAATGAGTTTTAGTCAGTCTGACCAACATGTAATAAGCAAAGCATTTCATCAGATTGATATTCTTTACAGACATTTCTTCGTGGTACTGCTTTTTAATTTTTACAACTTTTATTTCCTCAGTGACTTATCGTCCGCTGCTGACAATCCGTCGGCAGTTTGCATCAGAGCTGCGGGACGTGGACCCGACCTGGGAGGATGAACTGGCGGCCGATCGCTTGGGTTGGAGGCAGTTTGTGTAATCCATATGCTCCACATACGGAGCGGATATGGTATGACGATGATGACCTAGATTTTGTTATCACTGACATCCTTATTTAATACCTATTGATTTATATTGATACCTACCTGTATACAAATATGATGATTAGTATAGCCTCTTAGCTCTCTTATGATGTCAGTAATTGTGGGTTTCAGATTTTCTATTTTTTATTCAAAAAAATTGATGAAAAATTACAATATCAAGAGAATTTTTTTTAAAATTTTTACGTCATATGAATTTTCTAGCGCGGTTTGAAATAGTGCTTTTTCAAATCGCTCACGTGACGTCACATCAATATGGGCGCTGACTTCGTTATTAATTCCCGCCTTTATATAATGGACGGGTATGACGTCATTAGCCAATAACGGGCGTTAAAAATCATTCGTATTTTCGTGTTTTTAAAACATAAATTTATAAATGAAAACAACATTTTTGATCATTGTGTTTTATATCGTTGGAATTGTAAAGTAGAAATATTAGTAATTTGAATGTTCTGAACATTGACGAGAAAATTATTTTGATGAATTTCCCTAATATCATTAAATTATTAAAAAATGAGACATTTTCCTGGAATAACTTACAGGAATTAAGGTTGTTAGCGTTGACATTTTTAAAATGTCTAAAAACTAGAGAATACATATAAGTTAGGTAGGTACTAAATATGTGCGTAGATTTTCACGGTCGTTGATGATTCTATTTGTTTTGTTTTTTGGGATTATCCGTGTGTTGTTTTTTGTCCTCTCCGACGTTTCGGCCATGGGCCACCATAACGGAGGAAAAACATAACACGGATAATCCCAAAAAACAAAACAAATAGTAGGTAGGTACTATATATGTGTAGATAATAAAATAATTGTAATATTTACGGCTGTGCATTTTACATTTATTTACCGAAGTGTAAGCTTCTCGATAATGCAATAAAAAACAGCACGTTCGTGTTTATAAAACCATAATTAATTAAACTCCAAGGGAACCTATCACTCAATCTCTGTACTTATTACTCATCTACACTAATTACCGTAGTAGTTTCCATTACCACCCTTACAAAATTATGCTAAAGATCTCGGCTAATGGCCTGTTTTAAAGAATAATCAATAATGCAACAAAACAAGATCTTGGATTAGCATATCTCACAACTTATTAAACAAAGAAGTAATCACGAATATAAAGCAATTAGCGGTAATCAATCAAGAACAATTACATTATCTGAGGTAATTATGTTAACCTGTAGGTAAATATGCATGGAATAATTAAATGTATCTACTGATTTTTTATGGATGTGAATCCTGGCAACTCAAGAAAGCTCAGAATGCTTGTTTAGTTTTGTAATTTTTTTTAAAAAACAATATGAGTCCGTAGCATAGCAAAAACGAATTCACAGTCAACTTTATAATGGCCAAGTTGCTTGTCTTTGTTAAAATATAATAAACAGTTGATTATTTTATGTTTTCCACAAGTTTAAAAAAATTGTGAAAACGTAAAATACAATAATAATAAATGTTTCAATATTTTTAGATACTTAAGTGATAGCCTTTTTGTGGACATTATTGTTAGAAATTAATGTTGTATATATTTAAAATAAGTGTATGTCTGTTGGCTGTCCATAAACAATAAAAATAAAATAAATAAAAATAAATAAATTTATGAACAATTCACATACGCTTTTGTCTTAATAGTTTTTTTATGACAACGGTTGCTTTCGCTATTTTACTATACACGGAGTAACAAAACTCGTTGTACAATCCAAAAACTGGTGAATCTACATCATATTCGGAGTTAAATGTGTAATATGACTTTTTAATCTCAGCTTTGAATTTTTTTTTTTCTTCTAGTAAAAAGCTTAAAAGTAAATTCAGATTTTGCTTTTTTTTTCTTTATGGATACTGTTAATTTGACTAAATAAATGCTATTTGAAAACAATTTGTAAAAGAAGTTAAAAAAAAAAAAAACTTCTTTTCCTACTCCATATCGTCTTGGATTTGACCCATAGTTTTCGAGAAAACTCAGCCACAAAACCGCCACAAAATCGATTAATTTTTTTTTTTTTAAAATC
Organism: Micrasema minimum; assembly: GCA_022494985.1. Classification (NCBI taxonomy): domain Eukaryota; kingdom Metazoa; phylum Arthropoda; class Insecta; order Trichoptera; family Brachycentridae; genus Micrasema; species Micrasema minimum. The sequence continues at coordinate 12,084 of JAGVSP010004275.1, forward strand.
AGCCACAAAATCGACTCCAAATACGATGTAGATTCACTGGTTCCCCGCTTGTACATCGAGTTTGGTTACACGATGTATAATAGCAATTCAAACCTCTTAAATTTTTCAACCAAATATAGTACTATTCTATCTTGCTAAGGTCTATTCATCTTACATAGGACGTCTGCGTCCATCGTTTCGGCCGCTTTCTATTTTTATCGTATTTTCTTTTTTATTTATTCATTAAGGATTTTAACAGCTATTACAATGATCATTATCTAAAAACTATTAAATAATTCTAAAGCCAATTACAAAAATCCACAGTTAATGAAACACACAGTTTTTAAACGCGCCAACACTTTCTATTTCTAACAACGCAAAAAAAGAATTGATGTTGTAAAAAAATAAATAATGAAAAACGTTTATTCATGAACCGAGCTCTGAGGTGAGAGTAAATTATTTATAAATATTCAAATCGTTAACGAACTACTAAAACATAATTATACATGAATTATTATGAACTAATTCAAAGCGCATAATTAAATAATTTAAAGGTTATTTAATATGACTATTTCTTGCTATGGTTTTTGACCTTACAACTTATAACCTGATTCGAAGCCAGACAAATGCAAAAAAATAAGCGTGTTTCTATTGTATTAAAAACTGTTTCTTTATTGTATTTTTTTGTTAATAAGTTTCATAAAAAAAACTATAACTATACTTAACAATTTTTATCAAAATCTTCGTAGGTTTAGTCGACTGTTTGTAGTCCTAGCTTTAATATTGATTAATGTTGACAAGACACCACACTTTGTTTCGTGTTCCCATCAACAAAAGAGCCTATAATTAAAATCATTATATCCAACGTTCTTGTTTGGCATATAAAAATGAATTTAGCTATATTGATTACACAAACATTACACCTCATACACTAAAAAATACATAAAAGACACATCCAGCGACTTAATTGTTTTCTTAAATACTAACTTCTACTCCTATTCCCACCCCTATCTCTTTCCTTATTATTATTACTACAGTTCAACATCCCTGCCTATAATACAATATAGAGTACGATATTGGAGTGTCGAGAAACTCAGATGCCTACATTAACAAAAAGTTCACCTTAATAATTTTGAAGATAAAAAAATAACATGAAGTGCATAATCTCAATCGAATAAAAACAATCTCCTTGAATCATTTGAAAACAAATTGTGAAATCATAGTTTTAGATGAAAAACAATGTACCGTAATGTACTTACTAGGAGCTTCAATGCAAAGGGGAGTACATCCAAATAAGACAAATGAAAAAAAGTGAAAAAGATTAATGAAAATTTATGTTTTACGTTTTCGGGATTTGCACTAGACGAAAAAAATATAAATGGATATTAATTTTAAAATCTTTTTAAACGATGAAGATTTTCGTATTTCGAAGGGGTAGGTTTGATTTTCAATTATTCTAGTATTGGATGTAGAGTAAAAAAATGGAATAAATATATATTTACAATATTTAATACCAATATTTTGTTATTATTATCCCTAATATTTTCAATGCTTTTTTTGATGTACCTATTATAACCGTCTACCCTAGGTAGACATTGAGTGTGATAGTGTGTGTGTGTGTGTACTAATGGGGAGGATGAAGAGAATGTTAAAAGGTTTAAAAATTGAAGATCTGTTATTGCGCTTACGATTTCCCGTTCTTATATTGGTTGGTTGGAAGAAACAGTCTAAAATTTGGTCAAATAAATAAAAAATATCAATTTTCGTGCCATTTCCCCCCTAAAAAGGAAAATATAGTTTTGGATTTAAAAACAATATTTCAATGGTAGACGGAGTATCAATATTTCAATGTTACGCTTGCAAATGGCGTCACAAAGTCACAAACAAAATCACAATCAAACAAAGTCAACAAACAAAATCACAAAGTTTGGAAAGAAAGTTCTTGTTATTTTCTATTTCGTTAAGACGTGATTTAAAAACTGAATGAAGAATTTTCCCTCCAATGATTCATTATTACTTTTAAAACATTGAATATAATGATTTATTTGAAGTTTTAATGATATGGTCCATTTATACAAATCGCATACAAAACATTTTATTAATGGGCGATCATAAATTAATATTGGGCGATTGTAAACTTAAAGCAAGTACAGGCAGTTTCAGAAGATTAGGTATTATTACTTAATATTATTATAATTTATAATGTTTATTTTGTATTCCGTACATAACATGGCCGGACATATCTAAAGAATGCCTCCCTACCCACAAAAAGTGTTGCGACAGGTTCCTCAGGGAACAAGAACAAGAGGGAAGGCAAGTGGAGCGATAACTTGAACATCTGCCAGAACAGAAGGCAGTGGAAGGAACTGCTCCAAGAGAAGGCGTTGTCCCGTTGTCCACGGGAAAAGAGAACGATAAATTGTAATTGATTAAATATGTGTATTATGTATGTTTTAAAACGTTATTATGATGGGCCGCTCTCCTGGGTCCCCCAGCCCCCGGCCGACCCTAAACACCTTCGTGTGCTCGCATATTTCTTAAAATTTATTTGCCTTGTTTAAATTACTTATTTTCTTTTTTTTTGTTTTTTATATGCAGATGCATATTTTTTTTTTATTTTGTTATTATGTATTCTTTTATATGAACCTTAGAGGTTGCACTCCCCACCTAAGGTTTGGAATAAATTATTATTATTATTATTATTATTATTATGAAATATTTAAAAACGGAAAAATCACATTTTTTTATTATTATAAAGATTAAAATTTATTAGTCAAGTAAAATGCTTTCATGTAATTTTTTTTTCTTAATTTTTTTTAGGTTAAAAATTATTTTGAAGTTTTCAATTTCAAATTACCGCGAAAACACTTGTCCGCGTTGGGCACGTCACTATTTATGTAGCCCTTGACGTAGATTATGAAACTTAAAATGTGAAGCATGGAAGCGAGACCTAATTATGACGTCACGGGGGCAAAAAAAATAGTGTTAGGGGTATTTTTCAACAACTTTGTTTCGAAAATTATGAATGAAAACATTGTTTTACAACATCCATATTATTGATTTTAATATTAATATTTCTAAATCAAATTTCACATATTTTTTCATTGGTTTTCGTACTACGTGATATTTCCCTTTTCTTCATTTGTAAACATCACATCAAAAAATACTTCACAAAAAAGTACAGATGTTATTTTGTTTTTTTATCATCGGTATTTTACATAATTAAAACTTAAATGCGTAGAACTCATAACAATTTCAATACAAGCTTCGCATCATTACCTAACCTGTTTTGCGTTTAAGGATCTCTGATTTGAGCCCTATACTTGAAAGCTGCGCCATTTTGTCGCATATTAAATGTTTTTGAGAAATATAACAAACCATCCGAGCAATCCGTCTGCAAAGCAGATAATTAATAAACGACATACGGTATATGAAAGTTTGAGTTTTGTAAAGGTTTTGTATGAAATGCGACCAGCGACGTTACCGGCGCTGTATGTAACACCCAAATTTTAATTATCATGTTCTTCTTCTTCTTCTTCTTCATCAGCCATTGTTCGTCCACTGCTGGACATAGGCCTCCCCCATATTGGTCCACTGCTTTCTGTCCTGGGCCTCGAGCTGCCATCCGGATCCTGCAGTACTTTTTACGTCATCTGTCCATCTTCTTGGTGGTCTTCCTGCAGGCCTCATTCTGGCGTGCCACATGTCCAGCCCATGTCCACTTCAGCTGGGAAATAGCTTTTATGACGTCTATGACTCTAGTCCGTCTTCTTATCTCCTCGTTAGTGACATGGTCTCTTAAACTGATGCCGAGCATGCTTCGCTCCATTGCCCTTTGCGCTACACGGAATTTATTGGCCGATTGGATAGTCAGTGTCAATGTCTCAGCCCCATAAGTCAGCACTGGAAGTATGCACATGTTAAATACCTGCCTTTTAAGGTTGTTAGGAATTGGACTCTTCATAATGTGGGATACATTCCCAAACGCTGCCCATCCCAGCCTAATTCGGCGGTTTATTTCAGCTGTTTGGTTGTCTCTTCCTAACTTAATCAGGTGGCCTAGATATACATACTCCTTTACATTTTCAATAACTGTGCCGTTAATGACTATAGGCGTATTGACATTACTCATAACTTTGGTTTTAATTTTGTTTATCCTACCTATCCTATCCTCTCGGAGAGAGCAGTATCATGTATCTTTAATTAATAAACTAGTTTTAAAATGGATTGCACAAATGGATTCATGATTTATTTGATATTTTTCTTTAAAATAATTTTTAATGCAAGAAGTTGTTTTACCATATTATATTATGTCTTCGTTATTAACTTTGTTAGGTTTGTGTTATTTTATATGTTACTAGCTGATACCCGTCGCGTTGCTGCCGCAGAAGAAACAGGTAATTCTAGAAATATCGATTGAAATTTGAAAGATTTATCTCGTTTCTTTGGGAATTGGTAATAGAAGGAATGCTTTGTATTTTTTTTTCTGATGATAAATGCATTTATGAAAATTGAATAACTCGTATAATGTGTATACTCGTATGTATAAAGGTAGGTATAGTGTAAATGTTATTTATTTTATTTTGGTGACTTTATTTTTCAAGTGCTTCATGGTAGGTATTTATAATATATTTTTTGTTTATCCGTCTTTGGCATAAACAATTAAATTTCTTGGCTGTCCGACTCGTAAATTTAATATGAGGACTTCTATTACCCTTGAAAAAGACACCCAGGGACATTTATTTTTTTTAAATGTGTGTGGCAGGTCCGACGCATGAATGGAATTTACTCTTAGATGAAAAAAAGGTGCGTCCGTCAAGTTGGATTTCAAATATAAACTCTCTATATTCGAAAACAGGTCACCCAAAACCCTTTAAAACGATACCAATCTTTATTTTATAAAAAAGATGTGCGTCCGCCATCTTGGATTTAAAAATAAACGCTTAATTCATAATCAGGACGCCCGTATCGTCTAAAAACGATACCATCTTCATTTTGTGAAAAAAAGGTGCGTTCGCCATCTTGGATATCAAAATAAACTTTAAATTTTGAAATCAGTACGCGAATACGCCCTAAAAACGATGCAAACCTTCATTTTATGAAAAAAATGTGTGTCCGCCATCTTGAATTTCCGAATAAACTCTTAATTCGAAATCAGGACGCCCATACGCCCTAAAAACGATACCCATCTTCATTTTTATGAAAAAAAGGTGCGTCCGCCATCTTGGATATCAAAATAAACTTTAAATTTGAAATCAGAGCCCCCAAGAACCATTAAAACGATACCCATCTTCACTTTGTGAAAAAAAGAGACAACCGCCATCTTGGAATAAAAAATAAACGCTAGATTCGAAATCAGGGCCCCCCCAAAACCATTAAAACGATACCCATCTTCATTTTCTGAAAAAAAAGGGACGACCGCCATCTTGGATTTAAAAATAAACGCTAGATTCGAAATCAGGGCCCCCAAAAACCTTTAAAAACGATACCCAACATCCTTCTATGAAAAAAAGCTTTGTCCGCCATCTTGGATTTAAAAATAAAAGCTAAATTCAAAATCAGGACCCTTAAAAACGCTTAAAACGATACCCAACTTTATTTTATGAAAAAAAGTTGCGTCCGCCATCTTGATTTAAAAATAAAAGCTAAATTCGAAATCAGGGACCCTTAAAAACCCTTAAAACGATACCCAACTTTATTTGATGAAAAAAACGTTGCGTCCGCCATCTTGGATTTAAAAATAAACTCTAAATTCGAAATCAGCACCCTTAAAAACCCTTAAAACGATACCCTACTTTATTTTACGAAAAAAAGGTACGCCCGCCATTTTGGAATTTTAAAAATCCATATGCTGTGCATGGGAAGCAATTCTGTAATAAAAGTAATGGTGATGATAATTATTAAATTTAAAAAAATTAAAACTCATTCGGCATTATACAAACAGAATATATATTTTTCGGGAATTGTGCGAGTCCATATGATCCATATGTTCACCTCGTAGCACAGTGGTAGCCCATTTTTACTACCGTGTATGAGGTCGCCGGTTCGATTCCCGTAGAGGGTCAAGATGAAATATGATTTATTTACATGTTATTTCATGTGCGATACCTTGGACTGGGACTGAAGCGTAAGACTGATCATCCTACTTTCATGTAATAAAATGATCAAGAGACACTGCACTTGGTGTACCAATGCAGTGCACTATGCACCATTGGGTGCGGATAAGGGAGAGTAGTAGTAGCAAATGCTCCAAATTTCAAACAAAGATTCTTGTAGCTCGCAGGAGAAATAAAAACTTCTAGGTAGACTACCTATAATATAAACTCCAAACGAAATTATAAGGTAGGTACTTTTTATTACGAATTCACTGTCTGTTAATGATTTTATTCCATAGCCATAAAAATTATAACAGATTAAACTTAAAATATTATATAGTAAAAAATAATGTTTTTAAAACGTTATAACTTTTTTTATTTTCCCAGCTAGAAACGATTTTTAGGTGTCTTTGAACTTGGAATTTTGTCTTCTTTCTATTTATTGCAAAAAACAGAGCTCTGCAGAGTTATTCTCGATCAGGAGAAGCCCTTGTCAAACGATTTTTTTTCTCATAGAGAAAAAACTGACGATGAAACTAACACAGAAATCTTGAACAAAAAAACATTTTCGGAGGTAAAAAATGCACTCGATAGCTCAAAACCAATTCGCGGCACTTATTTATTGTGAAAAAAGTCCGAATCGGGGTGTAAATAAATTTAAAAATGTAATTGAAAGTTCGAGGTGTATAAAAATAAAATTGTATACGTGATGAAAACGACATTAGCGCCTTTTGCTGTACAGCATTATTTGACGACATTTTTTATATCAAATACACAAAAACAAAAAATTATAAAATGGATGTTATAATGCAGGGAACCTTCCCAGGAGTGAATAAAACAACCCTCTAGAACAACATTATGCAATCGGATAAGCGTTAAACGAATCTAAAAAGGACAAACATATATGCAAACTTACAGTTCATATTTTATATATATAAGATTGTTTGAATATAAGCAGTACCAGAAGTAACCAAGATTTCGTAAAGTCATAGCACTGAAAGGAATGTCAAGGATCATGTTTCAGTAATCAGGGCAAGTACCGTTCATAAATGTAGACCTACAAAGAAATTTTTTTACATATTTTTTTTTTTTGTATTAATTTAGTATATTTAATTTTTAATTTTTTTAATTATTAATTTATTAAATTTTTTTGAACTTTTCCTTACTTTTATTTATTTTTTTAAAATATAAGTTTTTAAAAAAAAAATAAAAAAATTTTTTTTAAATCAAAAAATGAAAATTATATTACAAGCCTTTTAAAACCCTTTTTATAAAAGGGAAACAAAACAATTTTTGGTAAAAAATAAAAATAAATATATTTAATTTCAATTTCTTATGACCCCTTCGGGGTTAAAGATACAAAACCCCCCAAAACCCTTTTAAAAATTCCTATAAGGGAAAAGGGGAAATATTTTTAAAAAACTAAATTTTGTTTAATACAAATAAAAATTTAAAAAACAACTAATAAAAAAAAACACCCCAAAAAAAAACAAAAAAAAAGTTGATTTTTGAAAATTCTTTTATTGTGAAAATAAATTTGTAAATTAATTTTCCTGTATTTATTAAAAAAAATTTTTTTCCCCTTTTTAAAATTTTAAATTTTCGATAATAAAAAAATCAAAAAAAGGGACAAAAAACCCCAAAAAAAGATTTTGGGTTACTTGAAATTTAGTAGGGATTTAAGAAATAAAGTACGCGCCAAACTTTTTTAAAAAAATGCAGATTCTGAAAAAAATTCCCCCCTTTTGGGGGGGTTTTT
>JAGVSP010004276.1:0-17757 GCA_022494985.1 Micrasema minimum
GGGTCTGGGACTTTGTTTTTTGGGGGACTGGGTAACGGGAACGGGGTACTGGGTACAGGGTACGGGGTACTGGGGATACTGTGTTACACTGTGGTTCTGTGGTACTGTGTACTGGTTACTTGGTAACTGGGTAACTGGTACTGTGTACTGGGTCGGCTACTGGGTACTGTGTCTGGGTACTGGGTACTGGGTACGGGGTAACTGGGTACTGGGTTCTGGGTGCTGCTTTATGGGTACTTGCGGTACTGGGTACTGGTTACTGGGTAACTGGGTACTGGGTACTGTGGTACTAGGGTACTGGGTACTGGGTACTGGGTACTGAGTCTGGGTACTGGGGGTAAAGGGTACTGTGTTAACAGGGTACTGGGTTAACTGGTTGTTACTGGGTACTGGGTACATGGTTACTGGTGATACTGGGGTACTGGTTACTGTTAACAGGGATACTGTGTACTGGGGTACTGTGAACTGGGTAACAGTGTACAGGTTACTGTGGTACTGGGTACAGGTGAACTAGGGTACTGGGATACTTGGGTACTGTGTACTGGGGTACTGTGTACTGGGTATGGGTACTGGTACAGGGTTACTTGTTCTGGGTTATGGGTTCTGGGTACTGGGATAATGGGTACTGGGTACTGGGTACTACTGGGTACTGGGTACTGGGTACTGGGTACTGTGTTACTGGGTACTGCTGTACTGGGTAACTGGGTACTGGGTACTGGGTACTTGGTAATGGGTACTGGGTACTGGGTACTGGGTACATTGGTACTGGGGTACTGGGTACTGGGTACTGGGGTACTGGGTACTGGGTACTTTGTACGGTTGTACTGGGTACTGGGTAGCGGGTATGTGTACTGGTACTGGGTAACTGCTGTACTGGGTACTGGGTACTGGGTACTGGTACTGGGTACTGAGTACTGGGTACTGTGTACTGGGTAATGGGTACTGGGTACTGGGGTACTGGGTACTGGGTACTGGGTACTGGGTACTGGGTACTGTGGTACTGTGTATGTGTACTGGGTCTGGGGTACTGGGAACTGGGGGGTACCATGGGGTACTGGTACTGTTGTACTGGGTACTGGGTACTGAGGTATGGTACTGTGTACTGGGTACTGGGTACTGGGTACTGGGTACTGGGTACTGGGTACTGGGTACTGGGTACTGGGTACTGGGTACTGGGTACTGGTACTGGGTACTGTGTACTGGTACTGGTACTGGGTACTGGGTACTGGTTACTGGGTACTGGGTACTGGGTACTGGGTACTGGGTACTGGGTACTGGGTACTGGGTACTGGGTACTGGGTACTGGGTACTGGGTCCTGGGTACTGGGTACTGGGTACTGTACTGGGTACTGGGTACTGTGTACTGGTACTGGGTACTGGGTACTGGGTACTGGGTACTGGGTACTGGGTACTGGGTACTGGGTACTGGGTACTGGGTACTGGGTACTGGGTACTGGGTACTGGGTACTGGGTACTGGGTACTGGGTACTGGGTACTGGGTACTGGGTACTGGGTACTGGGTACTGTGGTACTGGGTACTGGGTACTGGGTACTGGGTACTGGGTACTGGGTACTGTTGTACTGTGTACTGGGTACTGGGTACTGGGTACTGGTACATGGGTACTGGGTACTGGGTACTGGGTATGGGTACTGGGTACTGGGTACTGGGTACTGTGTACTGGGTACTGGGTACTGGGTACTGGGTACTGGGTACTGGGTACTGGTACTGTACTGGGTACTGGGGGTACTGGGTACTGGGTACTGGGTACTGGGTACTGGGTACTGGGTACTGGGTACTGGGTACTGGGGTACTGGGTACTGGGTACTGGGTGGGTATGGGTACTGGGTACTGGGTACTGGTGTACTGGGTATGGGTACTGGGTACTGGGTACTGGGTACTGGGTACTGGGTTACTGGGTACTGGGTACTGGGTACTGGGTACTGGGTACTGGGTACTGGGTACTGGGTACTGGGTATGGGTACTGGGTACTGGGTACTGGGTACTGGGTACTGGGTACTGGGTACTGGGTACTGGGTACTGGGTACTGGGTACTGGGTACTGGGTACTGGTACTGGGTACTGGGTACTGGGTACTGGGTACTGGGTACTGGGTACTGGGTACTGGGTACTGGGTACTGGGTACTGGGTACTGTGTGGGTACTGGGTACTGGGTACTGGGTGGGTACTGGGTACTGGGTACTGGGTACTGGGTACTGGGTACTGGGTACTGGGTACTGGGTACTGGGTACTGGGTACTGGGTACTGGGTACTGGGTACTGGGTACTGGGTACTGGGTACTGGGTACTGGGTACTGGGTACTGGGTACTGGGTACTGGGTACTGGGTACTGGGTACTGGGTACTGGGTACTGTGTACTGGGTACTGGGGGTACTGGGTACTGGGTACTGGGTACTGGGTACTGGGTACTGGGTACTGGGTACTGGGTACTGGGTACTGTACTGGGTACTGGGTACTGGGTACTGGGTACTGGGTACTGGGTACTGGGTACTGGGTACTGGGTACTGGGTACTGGGTACTGGGTACTGGGTACTGGGTACTGGGGGTACTGGGTACTGGGTACTGGGTACTGGGTACTGGGTACTGGGTACTGGGTACTGGGTACTGGGTACTGGGTACTGGGTACTGGGTACTGGGTACTGGGTACTGGGTACTGGGTACTGGGTACTGGGTACTGGGTACTGGGTACTGGGTACTGGGTACTGGGTACTGGGTACTGTGTACTGGTACTGGGTTACTGGGTACTGGGTACTGGGTACTGGGTTACTGGGTACTGGGTAACTGGGTACTGGGTACTGGGTACTGGGTACTGGGTACTGTGTACTGGGTACTGGGTACTGGGTACTGGGTACTGGGTACTGGGTACTGGGTACTGGGTACTGGGTACTGGGTACTGGGTACTGGGTACTGTGTACTGGGTACTGGGTACTGGGTACTGGGTACTGTACTGGGTACTGGTACTGGGTACTGGGTACTGGGTACTGGGTACTGGGTACTGGGTACTGGGTACTGGGTACTGGGTACTGGGTACTGGGTACTGGGTACTGGGTACTGGGTACTGGGTACTGGGTACTGGGTACTGGGTACTGGGGTAACTGGGTACTGGGTACTGGGTACTGGGTACTGGGTACTGGGTACTGGGTACTGGGTACTGGGTACTGGGTACTGGGTACTGGGTACTGGGTACTGGGTACTGGGTACTGGGTACTGGGTACTGGGTACTGGGTACTGGTACTGGGTACTGGGTACTGGGTACTGGGTACTGGGGTACTGGGTACTGGGTACTGGGTACTGGGTACTGGGTACTGGGTACTGGGTACTGGGTACTGGGTACTGGGTACTGGGTACTGGGTACTGTGTACTGGGTACTGGGTACTGGGTACTGGGTACTGGTACTGGGTACTGGGTACTGGGTACTGGGTACTGGGTACTGTGTACTGGGTACTGGGTACTGGGTACTGGGTACTGTGTACTGGGTACTGGGTACTGGGTACTGGGTACTGGGTACTGGGTACTGGGTACTGGGTACTGGGTACTGGGTACTGTGTACTGGGTACTGGGTACTGGGTACTGGGTACTGTGTACTGGGTACTGGGTACTGGGTACTGGGTACTGGGTACTGGTACTGGGTACTGGGTACTGGGTACTGGGTACTGGGTACTGGGTACTGGGTACTGGGTACTGGGTACTGGGTACTGGGTACTGGGTACTGGGTACTGGGTACTGGGTACTGGGTACTGGGTACTGGGTACTGGGTACTGGGTACTGTACTGGGTACTGGGTACTGGGTACTGGGTACTGGGGGTACTGGGTACTGGGTACTGGGTACTGGGTACTGGGTACTGGGTACTGGGTACTGGGTACTGTGTAACTGGGTACTGGGTACTGGGTACTGGGTACTACTGGGTACTGGGTACTGGGTACTGGGTACTGGGTGGGTACTGGGTACTGGGTACTGGGTACTGGGTACTGGGTACTGGGTACTGGGTACTGGGTACTGGGTACTGGGTACTGTACTGGGTACTGGGTACTGGGTACTGGGTACTGGGTACTGGGTACTGGGTACTGGGTACTGGGTACTGGGTACTGGGTACTGGGTACTGGGTACTGGGTACTGGGTACTGGGTACTGTGTTACTGGGTACTGGGTACTGGGGTGGGTACTGGGTACTACTGGGTACTGGGTACTGGGTACTGGGTACTGGGTACTGGGTACTGGGTACTGGGTACTGGGTACTGGGTACTGGGTACTGGGTACTGGGGTACTGGGTACTGTGTACTGGGTACTGGGTACTGGGTACTGGGTACTGGGTACTGGGTACTGGGTACTGTACTGTACTGGGGGTACTGGGTACTGGGTACTGGGTACTGGGTACTGGGTACTGGGTACTGGGTACTGGGTACTGGGTACTGGGTACTGGGTACTGGGTACTGGGTACTGGGTACTGGGTACTGGGTACTGGGTACTGGGTACTGTACTGGGTACTGTGTACTGGGTACTGGGTACTGGGGTACTGGGTACTGTGTACTGGGTACTGGGTACTGGGTACTGGGTACTGGGTACTGGGTACTGGGTACTGTGTACTGGGTACTGGGTACTGGGTACTGGGTACTGGGTACTGGGTACTGTACTGGGTACTGGGTACTGGGTACTGGGTACTGTGTACTGGGTACTGGGTACTGGGTACTGGGTACTGTGTACTGGGTACTGTGTACTACTGGGTACTGGGTACTGGGTACTGGGTACTGGGTACTGGGTACTGGGTACTGGTACTGTGTACTGGGTACTGGGTACTGGGTACTGGGTACTGGGTACTGGGTACTGGGTACTGGGTACTGGGTACTGTACTGGGTACTGGGTACTGGGTACTGGGTACTGGGTACTGGGTACTGGGTACTGGGTACTGGGTACTGGGTACTGGGTACTGGTACTGGGTACTGGGTACTGGGTACTGGGTACTGGGTACTGTGTACTGGGTACTGGGTACTGGTACTGGGTACTGGGTACTGGTACTGGGTACTGTGTGTGTACTGTGTACTGGGTACTGGGTACTGGGTACTGGGTACTGGGTACTGGGTACTGTGTACTGGGTACTGGGTACTGGGTACTGTGTACTGGGTACTGGGTACTGGGTACTGGGTACTGGGTACTGGGTACTGGGTACTGGGTACTGGGTACTGGGTACTGGGTACTGGGTACTGGGTACGGGTACCGGGTACCGGGTACCGGGTACCGGGTACCGGGTACCGGGTACCGGGTACCGGGTACCTGGGTACTGGGTACTGGGTACTGGTACTGGGTACTGGGTACTGGGTACTGGGTACTGGGTACTGGGTACCGGGTACTGGGTACTGGGTACCAGTGTATGGGACGGAGGAGCCGCTGGGTACTGGGTACTGGGTACTGGGTACCGGGTACCGGGTACTGGGTACCGGGTAACGGGTACCGGGTACTGGGTACTGGGTACTGGGTACTGGGTACTGGGTACTGGGTACTGGGTACCGGGTACTGGGTACTGGGTACTGGGTACTGGGTACTGGGTACTGGGTACGGGTACTGGGTACTGGGTACCGGGTACCGGGGGGTACCGGGTACCGGGTACCGGGTACTGGGTACTGGGTACTGGGTACTGGGTGTACTGGGTACTGGGTACTGGGGTACGGGTACCGGGTACCGGGTACCGGGTACTGGGTACTGGGTACTGGGTACTGGGTACCGGGTACTGGGTACTGGGTACTGGGTACTGGGTACCGGGTACCGGGTACCGGTACCGGGTACCGGGTACCGGGTACTGGGTACCGGGTACCGGGTACTGGGTACTGGGTACTGGGTACTGGGTACTGGGTACTGGGTACTGGGTACTACTAACTATACTAACTACTCGTTTCGCCACACATTATATTATGTACCTACCTAAAAAGTATTCACATAAAATAGTGAAACTGTAAATTCCGTACAAAACAGTAAACTGAATGAAATCAGTAGATATTAGAGCGCTCTTTGATTTGTCTCCTCGCCGAGAGCGACCCGATATTAACAACGGAACCCAATTAGCAGAATAGGTGTGGGGGGGGTGTGGTGTGGGGGAGGGAGGTGTGGGTGGCAGGGGAGGTGCACAGTGCGCCGTCTACACGGCCGTGCCAGGTACTGGTAATGTAGTCCTCTAGTGGGAGGAGACGTTCATCTCCCGACTAGAGCAGCTCGTTATCGTTATCTATTTCTTGTTCTTCAGTACAAATCATTATTGTTCAAGTCATTCATTTAACAACGAAAACCCAATGAAATACAAGAGGAATGCTTTTAGTTTTATAGACCGCTGTTCCTATACACCAAGTGCGGTGTAACTTGATCATCTTGGTGTTCCGATGCAGTGCCCTATGCACCATTGGGTGCGGATAAGGGAAAGTAGTAGTAGTAGTAGTTTCTATACACGTATTGCGGTTTTTATTTTTCATTGCTTGTGAAGTTTTCTCCCCAAAACACCCAAGATTTTGACCTTCAAGGGTGGTTTCCCAAATCCTCTTCATCTACCCCGCGAAGATTTAAAATAGAGATTGAATCTTTTTTTTTTTAAATCCAAATCAGTATATTTCGAATTCATTTGCATATACGAGGAATTTTCGCATAAATTCAGGTCTTTTACGTAAATACGCAAATTCCGTCCCTCTTATAATAATATACGGTAATGTAATTGTGGAAAAAATTAAATAAATTCGAAGCTCGATTTTTAATCAAACCTCGCGACCTATATTTGGGAGGGGGGTGCGGAAGTAGTGTGTACAGAGGGTTGAGGAAAGGGTGGCGATGACACCGGCAGGGGAGTAACGGAGGGTGGGGGGAGGGGGAGGGAGAGAGTTTCATTAATTGAATATTTTTTCCGATCAATTACCTTTTATCGTTTATCCCGTACGTCATTCGTCACGTCGCCGCGTCGGTTGGGGAGATATTACCAACATATTATATCTACTCGTATATACGGGCGCGTGTGATCGGAATTATACAGGACGGAAAATCTCGTTTAATGAAATAATTTATTATTTATACCAGTTTATAGTCGGTCATTTATCGATAACTAATAATGTGACTTAATTAGGCAACCTGAATTATGATTAATTATGTTGTGACTTTAATGGGTTACCAAAGAAAAACTCAAATATTACATATTAGGTACCTATGCTATATTAGGAGATACTGTTAATATCATTGTCCAAAGGGGATCTTTATTACAATTTCCTTTACTCATGTGTTTAGACCTCCTTTTCCGGGCTAGACTTTAATTAGATATCAATGAGCAATGAGAATAATGTGATTAGTCGAGTGATACGGAGGAAATTTAGTAGGTAACTCGAAGGCGTTAAATTATTTACTTTTTAACGCCTAAATATCATCAAATAATGTATGTAATGTCGTGTAGATAATGCAGTTGTCGCGACAAGTTATCTCGAATCCATCATGAACCAAATGTCAACATTCCAATTACAGGAATACTTTGCGGTCAGGAAGCTGTTACTGTCGCGTGTCGGCAGTCGGCAGTCGGCAGTCGGCAGTCGGCAGTCGGCAGTCGGCATTCAGCAGTCGGTAGTCAATAGGGGGCGGAGTTCGCGAGGGCTATTAAAAGTTCGGGGAAGACATCGTTATATTAGGAACATTGTTTCCTAACACGACCACTCATCGCTGGCGGCTGCTGGGTCCTCCTGGCTGGTGGGGGCCTCTGTACCAGCATCTCGCGCCACCCCCACCATCCCCCACCACCCCCACCGCCCCCACCACCACTCGCACGATAATAAATAAACAGAGCGAGTTCCCGTTTATTCAATTTCCTCTCGACAGTTAAAAATTCCTTTGAAGATAATTCCGCGTAATTTCCGCTTTACTACCAGAAACATTTTAATTAGCCAATTTTGCGGTACCAGAAATCTAGTACTCGGGAAGAAGAACACGCCATTATACGAGTATATACTGGTTAATAACTATTATCCTTTATTATTTAAATTCAACAAGAACAATCTGCCCAACTTGGTGCTGGATAATATGTAGATACCAGACCTACCTACATAACTGTTATACTGGATCCTGTGTGATTTCTTAAGGATTAATCTCATCCTATTGCATGATCACGTGGTCTAGGTCAGTACTTCCACTGAACTTATTTAATCGCTTAAAACTTTAAAAGTTGAGTAGTTGAACCTACGACGTAATAAGCCGAATAAGATGGTGAAGTTGAATATTGAGATTTTGATAAAATCTAAACCGATTTTCGTTTGACATTCAAACGATAAAATTGATTATTTGAGTTTTTTCTTTGGCCCGTGTACAGTAGTTGCATAAATATATTTTTTTAAAAATATTTTATAAATATTTATTTGACTTTTTTCGTCATTTTCCAAATGCCAGGATTGAAAATTGGTAACGGGATTACGTTTTCGAATAATATATATAGAAATTTAGTTAGCCGCGGGGAGGAAAGATGAGTGTGAAAGGAAATAATGAATAAATCTGTCCGCTAATAATATGATTACACCGCACCGTGCCAGCATGACGTCACGATTCACCAACAAGGCGCAGGCGGCAGCGGCCGCTGGAAGTGAAATATGTAACGGGAACAGAGATGGATGGAGGTGACGGGATTCCCGTATAAATGGATTTCCTCCGGGAGCTGTTCTCGCGGAAATAAATAAATGGCCGCGCCATTGATAAGGGACGGTCATTAATTAGGCGGCAATCTGATCGGGGGGGTGCGCCACACCCCCTGTAGCACCCCCCGCCCACGTGTTTCTTCTAAGTTGTGCCGCGTCCAGCGGGAGCGGCGGTGTTACAAGATGAATGTTCTGGTGGGTGAGGGGGTGGAGGTGGAGGGGGTAACGAGAGACTCACTCCGCGTCCGGGTGTCGCTGCATTACGGAGGCAGGACTACTAAAGTGCTTCTTTTATTTTCATCACTACTTTACTTCACTTCTTACGAAGAACTTATATATAAGTAAGTAATATAATATATTTCCATTCAACTATGACTCATTGTTCGTCCTTTAGGACATTGTCTTAACAGTCCAACGTCTTGTAGTACAGCCAGAGAAACTTCTGTCCAGGGGCAGGGGCAGGGGCGGGGGGGGTAGGGGTAGGGGTAGGGGTAGGGGCAGGGGGCAGGGCAGGGGCAGGGGCGGGGCAGATAATACTTGATCTCACTTGTAAAGGCAATATATAACATGTTCCTACTATGGATGTGATCCTACATAATAATATATATATATATATTTGCAATCTCTAATTTAATGCGTTAAAAATTCCATTATTTTTAATAAATATTAAACATCGTGATTTGTCTAACCGAGTAAAAGAATGATCTTTAATGTTTCTGTTTTTCCTTAATAAAGTTAACAAGGAAAGTTGACAGGTTACAGTGTCTCCGGATTAAACTGTATTCCATACATCAAATTTCTCAGGATGTGTTTTACTATTCATGTATTTTTTTCTGTACATCTATCTCTAATCAAAAAATGGAATAGTTATTATATCGTCGCGTCATGTCACCAGTCTTGTAATAATGTAATACGACTTGACTGCAAATCACAACTTTCGTACTGTAAATTAACTCCAGAAGGAATTAAATTAATTTCAATAAGAACACAGAGGGGTTGTACGGAAACAATTTTGGATCCTTAGTTTCATTTTCGTGTTAGAATTATTATGACTATGGAAAACATAAATTCTTGTATTCTTTTAATTTTATAAACCTACTTACCTCATACTAACCATCCAGAGTCTAGACTCTAGACGAAGCCTTAAGTGTAAAAACCTTAAGATCACAATAAAATGGCATGGTGGTGAGGATGTGTTTGTACAGTGTGTATCACGTGACATGTAAAGTGTTCCCCCTGATCCCCTCCGCTCCCCTAAGGGTGGAGGGCCGCCCCCGGCGTCACAAGGCGTGAGACGTTTATCTCCGGCGACCGCTCCCTCACCCCTCCCCCCTCCCGCGCGGTACAGCGGAGAGGTTTTTCATAATATCACTTGGCGACGAAATTTGCATAAAAGCCTCGAGAAACATCCTTCTTGATATCCTCGTATATCTACTAAGTATATACAGTGTACAGTATCTACTCGGTACTAGTTACCTACTGCGGTCTCCAGCGCCAGCGTAACATTACTTTAACTGACGCTGACGGCTGAAACGTCTACTATTACCAATAATGTTTGTACAATGAATATTGTGATGATGATGATGAATATCATCATTTACATAATTGTGAACATGACAATAATATATAATAATCCTTCCTTCCTTCCTTGAAACCATTTGTAACACCAGGTGGGGTGTATCTTGATGATTAGTTATAGAAAAACAAGATGATCAACATCTATCTATAAGATAATTCTTAGTTTTCGTAATGACTGCGATAACGCTTAATTAAAGTAAAATGAATAATAATAATAATTTGGATATTAAGGATTTGAAATTGTACTACAAACTACACGTCATTTTAAAAGATTTCAAACCATTCATGCATCAAGTACTGTGTATAATAATTTACATTTATTATCGGTAATTAATCATGGATTTATGTAGCTACTATTATTTCTTACAAATTTAAAACAAAATTGTAAACAAACCAAAGAATTTGTATTCATTCATAGCTGGACTGCATAAGAATACTACGTTGGTAAACATACCCGACCCGGGACGCACAGTGTTTGGATCACGATATTTACGGGCTCACTTGTGTCTTCGTTGAAAAATGCTGGTATAAACTATATTTCTACAAGATTTAGATTATTTGTTTGCATCTTTAGGATTACTCTTTGTGTATAAATAATAAAAAAACATAAAGTTTTCAAACGTATCATCATTATAAACAGCGTAATTTAAGCCCTGCCGGATCTACAACTCCGCATCAATTGTGATAGCACCTGTTTTGCCTAATTATCAACACAATAGTAATTCAAAACGCTTTTATTTTATGTGTATTGTTTTGCTTTTTATGATTTATTTGTTTTTTAATACAAATAAATAAAAAAGTGGTTTAAAACAAAAGTTGTTTAATTTCATAAAAATACCTACTTTGGGGTACCTTTTAACGAAAAATATCTAATAGTTTCTACAATTACCATTTATTTTTAAAAAATAGGTATGTATCTGAATACACTAAACTGATAGTGAACCAATTAAGCTTAGTTACTCCTGTGTTTTGTAAAAAAAAAAAAAAAATACAATTTTTATAACATTTAAATGTTATTTCTAAGAATAATAAACGTTATTTTTCATTGATTTTTTAAAAAGTATTCAACGGATATTTGAAAACTTTAGTTTAATAATTGATATTGTGATTAAAATCTACTTAAGTTACGAAGATATTACAAATTTTAAAACGTGTCATAAATAGCTTTAAAAAGTCATTATGTTTTATAACCCACCTTAAACCATAAAGTAAAAGTATAAACTTAAATATCTAAAATTCACTGCTATTATACTAATGTACCTTAATTACAAAATATTCCTAACAAAATAAGACTTTGTAGATCTATTTCTGCAGACACTTCTGTAATCGTGATATCTTTGGGATAGCACTCTTTTTTTGCTATCAAAAAATTTTCATAGGAAGGGTATATATAACAATTTCTTTCCATGGCTTCTCTTTTAATCTGTTTATATTGTGCCACAGTAAGTTTTGCGTTTACAAAAAGAGCCAAAGCTTCTTGTGAAGAGTATGGGAGAGTAGCATTTTTTTTCGTGTTCTTTTTTTTAATGATTTCACTGTCCTCGGACTAGCCACTAAAACTTTTTTTAAAACTGCTGCAACATCTCTTCTTCCATGTTTTAGTAAACTTGTTTGGGCAGCATGGATCAGCTCTTCTGGAGAGTGACTGGTCGCTAGTACCTTTGTTCGCCTTTTCTTCGTTGATAAACTCGTCGAGGAAAAGTCTTTAATTTGGCGGGGATTCAAGCGGCGCCGGCGACGATAAATACCTAAATCTCCTGATGATGTCGAAGGTGTTGTAGTTTGTGTTCTATCCAAAAAAAAATTCTGCTCTTCAGTTGTCGTAACAATAAATTCCTTAGCGATCCATTTTTTGTACTTAGCTAGAAAATACTTTTTTTTTTGTGAAGTTTTTTTATAGCGCGAAGAAAAGTTGATTGAAAACAAAGAAATACTTTTCTTTGCCTCCTCTTCTGACACATTTTGTATCGTCGGACGAATAAATTCGAACATACGTTTTCGAGCATCTGCAGTAGTTGCCTTAGCGGCTAGTTTATTTTTCCCACAAAAACTCTACCAACTGTAGCCGGCTGATTCTCAAATAGGGTGCATCTAAAAACAAAACAGTAAATTTGACAATGTTTCGACGGCTCGACGGCAAATCACATGGTATCGTTGTAAAGGTAAATAAATGCATTACATTAATATTTAAAAATTAGAGTGATACCAGAGAAGCATTTTTAGAAATTGTCTATCCTTTCAAGACTGTTTGAAAAAAATTATAATTAAAATATCAATAAAATTATTTAGAGTTTACAAACTAAAATAAAAACTTAATTACATTGAAAAAATACTTAAAAACATACCTGAAGAATCAGTCGTCATTTTGACACAAATTTTTTTTTCAAAATATTAACAAGTATTGTGAAAATAAATGGCAAAAACACCCCTCCGTTAGCTGTAAATACAAGCGAATGAACGGGTTTAGTAAAGGCCCCTATTTATATGCATAATTAGTATTGTAATCGTTATGGGTTTTTCCTTATATTTTGGATTTGACCTAACCAACTACTTAGCTTTCAAATTACCGTGTTTTTTCAAAAATCTAATAGATGACTTTTTGGACTTAGGTGAGCCCGTAAATATCGTGATCCGAACACCGTGGGACGGGGCTTGAAATGGTTGGTACTAGGTTTACCTATTTATTTAAGTGATTTTTTCAGTTACGTTCAGTTTTATTCACTATACTCAATTATATTCTCTATCGTTAACTGTTCATATTATATCAACGACGTTTACCGTCTACATATCACAAACTTTTTACTTGTTGTCACTACTTTCCCTCATCCGCACCTAATGGTGCAAAGCCACTTCTTTAGTAAATCAAATGTAGTGAATCTTGATAGTTGCACGTGCAATCAATAGGTAGGGAAGATGATCCGTCTCTAAACTAAGTCCCAGTCACACGGAAACATTTATTATGTGAAAAACTGAAATATTTCAACCTCGTCTGGAATCGAAATCGAATCGTTAGCATGTTGGGCCATCATCTACCATGCATGAAATTTACACATATTTACTACTACGGTGCACACAAAGGTGCATAGGGCACTGCATCGGTACACCGAGTGCAGTGTATCTTGATTATTTTATTATATTATATGCTATTTACATAATAAGATTTACGTAGATATCTATACTTCAAATTAATGTATTTTGATCTCTCATTTTCGCGCCATACTCCTTCTGGGCTGCCAATTTGCTATTTCATTTCATCAGACAGATTACAGTAATATTGTTACGGAACACTTCCTCCGGAGTGAAATATGAAATCGGGAGCGGCGGCGGGGGTGGGGGGTGGGGGAATGGGGCATATGAATAAATTGAACATCTGATGGGTGGGGGGGCGCACCCCCCAGGAGCCCATTAGCGGGATTAGCCCCCCCGGGAGCAGCTCGCAGTAATCCACTTTGAACGGAAAGTTCCCGTACTTGCACATCGACTGGTCCGACCTGCCTCCTCCGCACTCCGCCTCCACTAACCAGCGCCAGCGGCCGCTCGGAGCTCTGCAGTCCTCCGCGTACTCCGCACCCTCTAACTCTGCGGTGGGTACACGAGACCCTCCATCCTGATGTTGGCACCCACGTCCCACGTCCTGGGAAATTACGGCCATTTCACGCAGAATCTAAGCAATCAACACCAAAATCAATTAACTGTGACAGGCTTAGAAAGAATATTGCTAACTATTGAATGATTTTTTCATTTGTCCCAATAATTGGTGCTGTTATAAAGATACATTTTTTATCTTGGGGTGCCAATATCCCTGTATTAAAGGGTGGAGTAATGTCACTAATAATTTTGTTGCTCGTAATCTTTTAATCTACTCGCTGAAAAAGTTTATTCCGACATCATTTTATTCAATTTAATTAATTTTACAGAATACTGTTACCTGACTTCTCTGTACTTATGTATTATGTCAGCACCATTGGGTGCGGTTAAGGGAGAGTAGTAGTAGTAACCTTTTGAACTTCATAATTATCGTATGTATTTAAATATTTTATTTAGGTCTATCCCAAGTAAACTCAATTAGTGTGTTTGTTCAAAGAAACAATATTTTCAAAGAAGAATCTGAAAACGCGCTGTTGTGTTAATAGCGATTAAGTATTGTGGAGAAGTAACAGCAAGTTGGGACGCGACACGGACTAACGGACTAACGGACTAACGTTCGTATCCTGGTCGGAGCGGTAAACTAACTCTGTCTTGGTACACTTCTTTCGCTTTTTCCAATTTCCTAAATACACTACGACTACTGCACCCAATGGTGCATAGGGCACTGCACTGGTACACCAAGTGCACTGTATCTCGATCATTTTATTACGTGAAGGTAGAATGATCAGTCTTATGCTTCAGTACCAGTCCAAGGTATCACACACGAAATTCCAAGATATCTAAGTGTTTTCTCTATATATTATGTAGTAAAAGAATGAATTAGCCAGATACACGAAATGGCCTCGTTCTTCCTAATATTATGCGCCGTGAGCTTAGACAAGCTCATTAAGATTCCCTTTAAGGAGAAGTGAAACTTTTAATTTCTGAAATTTGTTTCCTCATTATTATTTATTTTCGTGTCCAACTAAACCGCCTCGACTTAATATTCTTTCTAAAACTTAGTACGAAGGCAATTAGCTGGCCACTGGCCACTGAATCTGGTTTTCGTCTGATCACTAATGATAATATGTACTGTACATTGTACATGATACAGGAAGAAGTAAATATATTCAAAATAGATATCTTCTATCCGAAGTGTTACATTTATTCCCAAATATTGTCCTTGAACACTTTTCATGAAATGGTTTCTTCACATTATTGTTGGGCGATTTCGTTAACTTTGTTTCCGCAACCCGAATTTTTATTTGGTAAAATCTCTCCCTTGAAGATAAACCCTCGACGACCAAACTATTTGTTTCTGTATCATTTTATTTATTTTTAAAAAACACGAATATAAAACTGACCGATTAAATAGTCGGTTAACAGTGAGTGAAGGGTAGAGAATTTCTTCGATATTATTATTGAATATTTTACATCTTACATTTCATTAATATTTAAATATCAATATAATATTTTAAAATGGGATCATGTAGTATGATACTTACAAAGTATGTTTAGTTATGGTTGTTCTTGTTATTATATTATCGAGTCTAGTATTGTCGGCAATATTAGTGCGTAACATTATACACTTATACAGTGTCACGATCTGTTGTTTGGAATGGAACTGAATTGTTTTATTTGGTTGGAATATTCCATTAATTCGATGGTTTAATATAATTATTCCCCTGAGAAATAATTGAATCTGGCCTAGTAATCATGAAGTACCTACCTATACATATATTATGTATCTGGGTACTCGGCGGGCAACGTCCTGTTAAACAGCGGTCTTGTAAATTATTATGGAGAGTCAATTTAATCCAACGAAGTCGGTAAAGTGCTGGCAAAATAAAACCTCTCTTTTAATTTGTAAATCTTTCTCACGCGTAATTCCACATTCAGCGGCGCTCAGTACTCAGTACTCAGTAGTTCCCGGAGCCCGGACCCGGGTTGGGTACGTAGCGCAGTCGGTACAACAGAGTGCAGCTGCTCTGGTATAATGCATTACCGAGTGTGCTGGCTGGGTGGGGGCGGGGAACAGGGGACGGGGGAGGCAAATTACACTGAAATGGGAAAAGCGCATCGGATTTCCATTTCAAAGCTGCTCTGCGTGGGCGGATAGTACCCCACTTGGGGCGGGGAGCGCGCCCCTCGCCACCACTAGTCCTGCTGCAGTACGTCCTCCGTTACCAGCGAGGAGTACGCCGGAGGAGTGACATGTATTCCTAGTACTATTCCTATTCAAATCACTTTTATGCGATTACAGTACGATTGTCTATGTTTAACTTACCGTCGGGTTATTATTTAAGTCGGCCAATTAAGGGACTTCTTAATATTTATTTCGCTATTCTGTAGAATTAGGTCAAACAAATTATAATTAGGTACTCACATTGGAGTTCCACCATAACAATGTCAGGTTCCTATCAAATACAGGGCGTCGCTACTTACCTACTAAGCTACGTAAGTATTTGAATTCTCTGGCAGAAAAATGTAATTTGCGCCTCAAGAGGACCCAAGGGTCCCTAAAGTGCTGACGTCACAACTCGACACACAAAAGTGGAAACAGAATGAGTTCGCTAAATACGAGGAAATCTTCGGATAGAACTAAAAACCAAAAATGATATCGTATGATTTAGTGGGAACAAAAAATCAATGCAGCAGCGGACCAAATTGTGCCTCAAGCTCATTTACATTCATTTACCTCGTGATATACAAAAACGTTCTCATTTAAATCAGAGTTTTTTTACAATTCAAAGAATATTATGAAATAATTAATCAATTAGAAAATATTTAAGGACTAGAAAAAAATATATTATGGATTAACTTTGTTCAATAAATTCACGGTAGCTACAAAATATAGTATTTTTCATATTTAATTTGATAGTGTAAAATGAAATGTAAAAAATGTATGGTAAAATGAAAATAGATGACCTTTATGATTACAGTACGTATATACTCGTATGTATATAATTTAATACGTAATACTAAATTTTTTAATGATTGGAAAACTAAAAATCTTACAATCTTAGGTTTGTTAAAAATGTGAAAAAAAAACAGTTATTTAGAATTTTGAAGTATTTTGTGATTGTTAAATGAATCACTCACTAGAACAACTTTCTGTTATTACAAATCTTCACAGCGGAGCTAGAAGCTGGAGATTTTTGTTAGCATTTAATAAAATCCGTATATTGTTACTCGTGTGAATAGAAATTGCGAAGTAAAGGAATCATACTCACATTGGAATTGCACAAATAGTTTTTACCTAAATGTCCCTTCTGAACAAACACAATATGGAGGAAGTCGTGAAGTCTGTTGTCTAGTGTCTAGTGTCTAGTGTCTAGTGAGTGTCCACGTGAGGCGTCTGGAGTCCGGGGACCAACCTGTGGCTGTAGTCTACCTAGCGAGTTTCCAGGCGGGCGGAAGGGAAACTTCCCAACTTTCTGTGGAGACGTGCATTGTCCGCTACTTGCAGCTACCACCGCACCGCACTACTCCAGCGCCACTCTGCCACATTATATTACTGCTAACATGACACCAACTACTGTTCTCCCTACAACTCCTACTCTAGTCCAACAATACAAACTGCTCACTGAACACTTCCACTGTTCAGTGTTCAGTGTTCACTGTTAACAGCTCTGTGGCCCATCAAACTTGTCCGATATCATTTTTCACTCTACTTGCACTTATTGTTTGCAACTTTCTGAGGTTTTATTATGAATTTGTTGTTGCTGCTATTGTCGCTGTTTTATTTAATCACAACCCTCTGAACCCTGTTTATTTATTTTAATAAGCTGCACATAATTTCTGTCCATAAAACGTTGCCTTTCCTTCATTTTCATGATATTTTATCAAAAGTTAGTGGAACGGCCGCCGCCGCCGATGGGACTTGTAACCTACTATAA
>JAGVSP010004277.1:0-16750 GCA_022494985.1 Micrasema minimum
ACATAAATTTCATATTATCTTCCTACATAATTTATGAAGCATCTAAAATATATGCGATATAAATCCTATTTAATGTATTGTAATAGTATTTTATCCTGACGTAACACCATAATGGAGGAGAATTGAGACCAATTCTATAACTGATTGGTCCGCTGTCAATACTGAATGCTATTATTTTCATATAAAATGAATCGGGATAATAGTCGCCCTTTTCAAATTGCATACAATGCCATGTAAACGTAATGGATCGCTAGTGCATATACAGGGCGATACAGAAATGCACGGCTGCACTGAGATTATCAACGCATCGACTCGCAGATTATCGCTATCATTAAGGTAAATTACCAAAGGAATTTTCCCGATTTTGGTGATCGCAGTGTTAGTGAAGGTTAGCATTACGAATCTAAAAAAGAAACCCCCATATAAGTATGTGGCCAGCGATATTTTATGTTGTCTGAGATTTTATAAAATCAGGGATATATAATTGATAATATATACTACTATTTTACCTTATCCGCACCCAATGGTGATGGTGTATAGAGCACTGCATCGGTACGCCAAGTGCAGTGTATCTTAATCATGAAGGTAAGATGATCGGTCATACGATCTAGTACCAGTCCAAGGTATCACAGATGAAATATTGATATAAAAATCAAATGTTTAATAATATCTTTTATTTTATTTTCCCTAGTTGGAAAAACTAAAATAAGAAATTATTGTCGTTCGCATTCAGTGGTACATTGGCGTCATTTGTTACATGAAGGCAAGATTATCAGTCTTACGCTTTAGCGCCAGTCCAAGGTATCAAATATGAAATACTTTTATGAGAAAAACTATATTGACTCCGTGGGGAATCGAACCCGCAACCTCATTATTCATCCATGATAGACTAACGCGCTGAACACTCTGCCGCGAAGTACAGATTTCACTAGTCGACTCTATTGATTATTTATGATTGATTGACACGTGTCTTAAACCACTGCTGTAAGACCCTGTATAATGCATCTTGCAAATATAATGCAGCACTAGCATTGATACATGCACTCAAGAGAATTATAATTGAAGTAGAATCTATGACCCAATTATATGTTTGAGTCAATCATACGCGTGCACATTTTTATCATATTCGTAGGCACCGTAATTTGTTCAATTATTTATAAGCGCTAAGAATAGTCTATGGCAATTATCTATTACAAAGTCAATAATATAATATAAAGTTTGGTGAAGCAATATAGAGTCCAGAATGATATACATGAGATCAAATTTAAAATATTTACTCAATTAATATCACATAAGAAATATTTGTAAACAAAAAAGATAAGGATGGTAGATAGCTGGAACGGGCTACCGCAGGAGCTGGTCATTGCGAATAGTGTGAACGGGTTTAAGAATGGACTGGACAAGTTTAAACCTAACTAACTGTCCGATTTAGGGATATCAGCTTTAAGCTGCTCGCCTAATATTAAATAATAATAAATAAATAATAATAAAAAATCATATTGAAATACATGTTTAATATTGACCTCGTCAGGAATCGAACTCACGACCTTACGCAGGGTAGCCCTACACCTACACCCTAACCACAGCACTACGAGGAGAACAATATGCATTTCGTTTGGTAATATTTTGTGAAATGCATTGTGTGCAACTCCAGGTGTGCTTTAGTGCAGTGAGAAAATAAATAAATCAATTAATTTACTTTGGAAAATCTTAATTCCTGTGCGTGATAAGATGTCGCAAGATACGTGTTACAATTTCACAGTCGGTAATGGCGTGCGTTGTTTTTGTGTCCACACTGCGACTGTTCTCACTGCTCGCTCCTGGCTGTTGTTCTGCCGTGGGAGAGTGTTACCAAACTGTTACCAAACGGTTACCAAACTGCCGATTCCCATTGTTCTTCGGCGCCGATCTTGCATCAGCTGCATTCCGGGCCATCCGACTGTCGCTGTCGGGTGTCGTACGCAGTGTAACGACATTTAAAAGAAAAACAATGCACAAAATGAACAAGAGGTAAACCTTTTGGTTATATTGAATCTGCGCACCGAATTCCATTTAAGTGGAAAGTTAAGACAAAGCGCACCGGGGTCAACTTTCCTTCTTACTTCCATTTTTACTGAAATTTACCACTAGAACAACGTTTTTTTAACATTGTTGATGTTTACCAGATGTAAATTTATTTCCTTAAGGAAATAAATAAATAATTTTAAAAATAAGATGGTACACTTTTCTAGTAGATATCTGAAAATCGTTTCTCCCGTGCTAAATTCCTTGAATTTATCAAGGGACTTCGTTTGTATGAAGTAACGGCCGCAGACAAAATCAAAATATGAAAATTGAAACCTTTCTTTACGTTTGGTAGATTAATTAGCACAATTGAAATAAATCAATTTAGAATCCGTGTAGAAGCCGCGGAAGGCTGAGAAAGACATGGCATGACCAAGTACGATAAGTACTTGAAAGTGGAAATGTGAAATGTTGGAATAATCGGCGTATGCGTATGAGAAGATGTATGAATGTAGAGGAAGCAAAGGAAGTCTGTCAGGACAGAGTGGTATGGCGTTCTATCTCTCTGCCTACCCCCTATGGGAAATGGCGTGATGGTTAGTTAGTTAGTTAGAAATAAATCAGTTAGAAACTAATTTTTTTATTGAATCGAACGATTATTCCAACAAATATTTGTAAAATACGCAGAAGGTAGCTAACATTAGTAATATTGAAATAAAGTAATAGCCAGTACCATGCTTGTAATTATTTAATTATGTGATAATTAGTTATTTGTATGTATTTTATTAAGGTATCCTAGTGAGCAGGACTAAATAAATTTTTCGTTGTCCAACTTTTTATGAAAATACATGTTAGATTCCTTATAAACTATTTGTATTGTATACTACCCCTCGGAAAAGAGATAGGCATTGTCTTGAAGCCGGTCGGGAGATTTATTAATAAAAAGTAGTTAAAACAAAGTATTTTACTATTATTTATTAACTTTTTCGTTAATTTTTTAATAAAATCTTATGCTGTAGTTATATGTGTAAATGTAGGTACCTTCTACTAAACTTTACGTTATGCCGCGCCGCTCAAAAGACATGTAAATTGAATATTGTAAATTGGTATAATAACAGAAACCAGTTAACTTCGTATTTCTATTTGCTCCTAGTTTACATTCGAGTATAACTCGTAAGCAATGTTATGACTACCACCACATTTGAAATGAAGTACGCGTTCATTATTTGACATGACCATTTATAACTCAGTAGTAATCCAGTTATAATCATTTAAAATTATTTATAAATTGTCTCACATTACTACGGATCGATTTTAATTAGCCGCCATTCATACCAGAAAAGTCAAACGTTATTACAGGAAATAATGGTCTACGTGAGGACTAGTAATATTATTTTCATTCCACTACTACTACTTTCCCTTATCCGCACCCAATGGTGTATAGGGCCGTACATCGGTACATCAAGTGCAGTGTTTCTTGATCATTTTATTACGTGAAGGTAAGATGATCAGACATAGGCTCCAGAACCAGTCCAAGGTATCACACATGAAATATTAATGTGAAAAAAACATCTAAATAAATATGTCATGTTGACTCCTTACGGGAATCGAACATGCGACCTCATGCACGGTAGTCAAATGGGAAATATATTTTTTTAGTTATTTTAGAAAAAAAAAGTATTATGCGTTTATAAGTGCATAGAATATAGTTGAACTAAATGCACCTAATATTGTCATTAAGGACATCAATGCACGGTGAAAAAAGAAAACTATTTCCAATACAATTGAAAAAGATTAATATTTCTTGAATGATGATACCTTGTCTGGCACTAAAACGTAAGATTGATCAGCATACCTTTATCACATAAAATAATAAAAATTAACTGCACTGGTGTAACAACCACTAATGCAGTGCCATATGTACCAATAATACGGATAAGGAAATGAAAGAATAATTTAATCATATTATATTATCAAAATAAAAGAGGTTCACCAAGTCAGCATAACAGCCTAGAAGCCTAATTGAACCTTCTTTCACCTTTAACATATACCTAGGTATCATAATATATATAGACTGGTCCATAGTATCAATATCTATGTACATGTTCGTCTAAGTAGATATAATATTATCTAAGCACGTATAAGCAGCCTACCTTAAAATAATCTTGCGTATTAATTATCTTAACTTTTTAATTTCCGGTGCGTAATTATTTCAATTAATAACGTTGTAAAATCAGGATGTAAATTAAGTACAATTTTTTAGATAAGTAGGTATATGTTTTTTCTGGTAAATACTAGCTGTTTAAAAAAGAATGCTAGTTATAAGGAAGAGATGTCTGAATAAAATGTAGGTACCTACGAATATCGGCTTGATTTCAGTTGTGTACTTAACTAACTAACTAACCATCACGCCATTTCACCCTACGAGTAGGCAGAGAGGATAGAACGCCATACCACTCTGTCCTGACAGACTTCCTTTGCTTCCTCTACATTCATACATCTTCTCATCCACATACGCCGATTATTCCGTCTTTTTACATGTCCACTATCAAAACAGACTAAATTTTTATTAAAATTACATTAACAAATACTTTTCCCAGAAGACACAAAGGTCCTATTCTGAAATGACCGTTAAATCTAATACTTATACACCGTGTTTCACGATGAGACCGTGAAACTCCGGAGGGTGATTGTTCATGGTATTTTTTAATAATTAATTTTAAAAGGTATTAATAAAAATCTACGCGTGTAATACTGGCTTCTGTTTGAGGTGTTATTGGCGGCGTGGTAGTGTAGGGGAAGGACGGCGGGAGGGTCGCCCCGGTCACCGTACCCACATTTAAAATTAAAATTGAAATCTAAATATTTTTTAAATCTTTTATCTGTGGTTTTAAATTGATTTTGGATTGCGCCCTGGACAAAAATTAAAGCCAGTATTACACTTCCGAAATTTTTTTTTAGAAGTTGGAATTGAGTTCTTCGAAATAACTTCGTTGGGATTTTTTTTTTGAATACCATGAAAAATCACCCTCCGGAGTTTCGCGGTCTCATCCTGAAACACGGTGTATAGTCTGCCTGTAAATGGAATGTCTGCCTTTAAAATATTTGCGTAACATTCGTTAAGTATTTGATCAAACATACGCTGTTGTTTAACACTGGAGTATATTATTTATTTCTTCATACCGTTGAAATGGAAGACAATGATTTTACTGTTTTTGACCTCCTGATCTCGTGGCTAAAATAATGTGTCGGCAACTCTTCAAAGGTTCAGTTTTTATCCATACCTTTAACGAAGTAGTAAACTAATAGAATATTTGTAGGTACTTCGTACTTTTATTTACTAAAAACATTTAATAAAAAGTGTACTAAGTGTCGATATATTTTCAAAATAAATCATTGTCAATGAGATTGACCTTTTGAAGTATTAGTATTGATTTAGTCTAAATTTTCAATTTTAACTTTTACTTTCTCTATTTTTTTGTCTTTCAAATATTGATTTCTGCTACATTATCATTTTATTTTTAATATCCTACGACAAATTGTTGGAACTATAGTTCATTAGGACAACATTGTTTTTTTTAATTTTTATTTATTTTGAGTGCTTAAAGCGGTGTAAAAAAACATTCAAAAAGGTTCCTATCTTTGAAGCAATAAGTTCACGAGAATTAACTGTTTTGTATGCCTTAATATATTTATTATATTTTTAATTTGTCGGTATTTAAAACATTTAACTACTTTACTTGTGCATAGTTAGAGTAAAAAATAATGTACATTTTTTTACTTGCCTTATTATCACAGTTAAAGCACTTTACCTTTAAGTTGTATCTGAATAAAAATTAATACGTTTTGAATTATCATTCTAAAATCAGAAGATAATATTGAAAAACTGTCTTCAAAAGTAATAATAGTGATGAGTTTCCGAGAAAATATGAAGTGCTGTATGGATACTGATTATTTGTTAACATTAACAATAGAATCAAAGTTCAAACTAAAATACCATAATATTAGTTCACATTTACTATTTTTTTTATTTAGCGTAGTCAGCTCCTAGTTTTATCTATAAATATTATTTATTTATTTAACTTCATTTTGGTACAAACGGCCAAAAGTGCCCAAAAGTGTAAAGTCACCCAAATGAACACTTTTATTATAGTGTTTACCACTTATTTTGATCGCTTTGAAGTAGTTTGACACTTAGCACCGGTTACACCAAAAAAAAATTAAAGTTAAAGTCAAGGCTAAATTCAAATCTTTTTGCGTCCAATTTCGACATAAAAGGAGCTATTATTTGAATTTAACCCTTACTCTCTGATCTGCGTCTTAATAAAACTTATTAAAAGCTTATTTTTGTTTCATTTCACGACTATGGCTAGTTGTTAAGGACAAGACAATTTATTACAAATATAATTCAGATATTTTTGGTCATTATTTTCTCATTAATGAATACTTCACACTCCAATATGCAAAAGTATACTAACGGCAAATATAAAGTCCAGCAAACTCAATTGTTTAATTAATCACGGTACTTATTAATTATTAAGACCTCCAATAATTACAGCTAAAGATCATTATTAAAATTACTTTTGTAATCCCTTTTGCCTTGAACAAAAAGTGCAATTAATCATAAAATATTTCGGTACGGTAATAACAAAATGTGTAATGTTAGGTTTGATTACGTTGGTAACAATGGAGGAACGCTGAATGTAAATAGACAAATGATAAACTCAAAAGATCATATTTCAAGTAAGGTATAAATAATTGTGCTTAAATTAGGGGCACGCGACCAAGTACAGGATGGTTTGAAAAAATATGATAAATGGTCAATGCAAAAGAAAAAAATCCTTTGAAGTTGAATTTCGGGATATCTTAACAAATTCGTAAAAGTTTTTTTTCATAATCCAAATCAATTGACCTGGAAACCTACATGCAATTAGAGATATTTTTATGGTCAATTTTTTAATTATTCATCATCATCATCTTGCCACTTCCGCTCCCTATATGGAGCATATGGAATCCACAAACTAATTATTC
Organism: Micrasema minimum; assembly: GCA_022494985.1. Classification (NCBI taxonomy): domain Eukaryota; kingdom Metazoa; phylum Arthropoda; class Insecta; order Trichoptera; family Brachycentridae; genus Micrasema; species Micrasema minimum. Next base: position 7,036 of record JAGVSP010004277.1, read on the forward strand.
AATACGTCGAAAATAATATTCTGAAAGTTTTTCTCTAGTATTTTATTTGATACGCATTGTTAAATGCTCTTTGTTGTATGTTATAAAAAATGTTAAAATTGATTATGCAGACATTTACTTTTTATTGCCATTTGTAGAAGTATTTGAATTTGACAGTTCAAATTGTTTTCAAACATCCTACGACCCAGTGCACGACTCACACATTACTGTACGATAGTTATAAAGTAAAACAGATGACGCAAACAAAGTTATATATTGTGCTAATCATTATATATAACATTATGATAATAAATAAATCGACTTAATATAACAATGAAATGAACATCAGATTATTTACACTTAACTACTTTCAGTTTTTTAATACCTGTGAACTGTACCTATTAGGTATGCCTGTAAAATGTAAACCATTAAAACTAATTGTACCTCATTATACCTATAAAATTGTTGCCTATGAATTGTAAGACATCACATATCCGTCTCACCTATTTGTTAATTTGTACATTTTTAGTATTTCTATTCATTTTGTCTTCATAGGGTTTAGTTTTTTTTCATTCCTTGATGACTGTTTTAAAAATAAAATTTATATTTATTTTTTCAGTTCCTGAAAAACATGCTGCCGTGAAGGACCCGTTAATCAATTATTCGCCATCTGCCGTGTGTGAAAAGGATCAATTTAATAAATTCAAAATGTATTTCAGGTAAGTTTCTTTTTTCTACATTATTTTATATTTTTATTTTAAATTTATTTTTATTATGTCGGCAGATAAATAAATAAAAAGATTCTAATAAAGATAGCACATCTTAAAAACCTATGTCTTTAAGGTAGACTTTTCTGTTTTGGATCGCGTTCAATTTGATTAGATCTTAGTTTTGTAAGTTTTTATACTTACATAATACCGATTTATGACTAACATTTGAATTTTGAAAACGGTGTTTAATGCTGTTATACATATACTTATCAGTTACAGCATATAAAACGAGGAAAATGTTATCTAAATAACATTCTTAATCTTGCAGTTAATCAATAATTTTGCCGGGACTTTCTCTTTAAGTTTTTTCTCGGAAAACAAAGTTTGTATTGTACCGTTTTAGTCATATACGATTACAGTTTTCGTGTTGAAATGTCCAAATGCCCATTGCATATCGAAATGGAGTATCCGTGAAATCAGCTTTTTCTATACAATGGGAGACGAAAAAAATGAGGCACGAGTAATATTGATGGTGTTATTATTTTATGGGTCAAACATGGCAATATTTCTTTGACTCGCTTAACTAGGAATAATATTTCCTTGCGTAATTTTAAATTCATTTTCTTGTATTTGCGTAACTTAAGTTTGCAAACCATAAAGTGAGTCAGTAGGTTTCTAAATGCAACTTTAGAAATGCCGTTCGAAAACAATTTGTTTTAAAAAACGTTTGCTAATATTTTTTAAAACTAGTTATAATCACCATTACTAAAGACTTAGGGTGATTACAAATGGAATGTTGTGGAAACAATTCTACTTTATTTGAGGACAAACGCAAAATTTTTACTAGCACTAACAAGAATATATGAATTGTATTTACTTTTTTGATAAAGAGTAATTAACAATTTTTTGATACCCACGCATTAATATTTTTTAAATGAAACAAGTGTGATATTTTATTTTTCTCACCGAATAGACAGGATAAATTGCATCGGCCTAGGGGTCTGATTTGTTTTAACATAAACAGAGAATTTCACATAAATCAGGAGCTGCTGTTATAAACATATATGAAGTTATATTAATTTTTCATATGTTAGTAAAGGGTAAAATCGAGTTTAGTGTAAAAAACTAAATGGTAGACTTTGAATATTTTATACTCCATAACAGTTATTTTACAAAGCATTGCATTCTTGCCATGACAGTAGGTATTATACAGGTATGTTTATTTTGCCGTCTATGAACAAGATATCTCAAGAAACTCCTACATTTTAATTAACTTTTAATTAAAATGAATAATTGCTTCGCAAATGGGACTTTTTATTCAGAATGGTTTTACCCAACAATTATTGTTCTCAAAGAATGCATGGCAAAAACCTCACGCAAAAAACATTATTTGTCACCCAAAAGTTTTCCAAGTAAGATCGTGCAAAGACAAAGAAACACAACGAAGAGTTTTGGCCACTAGGTCAAATTTAATCTTAAAATACCGAGTAAAAGTGGAAACTATCTGCCGGTTCCAATTTGGTGTTCGATTTTTTGCTCTTTATCCGGTATTCGTCGTGCGATTAAAATCTTTTATAAAAACACGAAAAGAGGTGAAAAAATGGCTATCAGACGATATCAGGAAGTGAAACGCACAGCGAATGGTATTATTTATAATACCGGCGATTCACGATAAGCGGGAGATTTTCTTTTTCTTTTTTTCTTTTTTTTTCCATTGATTTTTTTCAGTCATTCGTAACGACCAGCGTCGCTTGACAAATAGTCACTAATTTCGTAAGTAACACTCGACGCGTAAGTTGGCCACTGACTCAATCGACTGTCGATTGTGCGGTGCGTTTTCAGCAACTCGTCCGCTGACGACATTACAATGGCGGGAATCGGCACTCAATATCGTTAAACCAAAACGAACTCTTGTAATAAAAAAGAAGCATAAAATAACAAATATCTATTAAAACATTACATCCGAATACAGGCATCGTTTGCATAGGGCATGGAGAAATACTGTGAATTGAGTAGCTTATTAAATTCTAGATTCTATCAACTGTGATACTTTTAGGGCTTTTTCTGTTTACCTTACATTGTAAAGGCGTTCAAAATGCTTATAATTTCCATTGCACTTTTTTTTACATTATATCCTCAACATTTTATAAGTCTCTAACTAACTAACTAACTTACTAACCATCACGCCATTTCCCCGTAGGGGTAGGCAGAGAGCATAGAACGCAATACCATCTGTCCTGACATACTTCCTTTGCTTCCTTTACTTTCATATATCTCATGCACATACGCCGATTATTCCAACTTTTCTTGGTCATGCCATGTCTTTTTCGGCCTTCCGCGGCTTCTACATCCAGGCACACTTGCATTTAAACTTATTTTAGGGCCGTGCTATCATCACTCATATTCGCATGGACCACCATCCCTTTCTTAATATTGTTGATAATGCTTTATCTCAGCCTTGCACTCTGCTCTAATTTCGACATTAGTACACACTTGTCATACACAGTCTTACCACACATTCGCCTGAGAAATCGCATTTCAACAGCATTTAGTCTACTTTCATCCTTCTTTTTCCAACACCACGCTTCACTACCATACCGTGATTGTTTAAAGGATAATTTAATAATTGAATATCTTTTTCAGGATGAGGTGTCATCCAAAAACTCATCAATTAACCGAAAGCTTATCATTACAATAGATATTGTCGGATTTAATAATAAAAAAACAATTATATTTTTTACCTGCCAACCAATACTTTTATCAAACTGTCCTCGCCTTCTTAAAAAATAATCATCTTAAAAATTCTTCATAAAAGTTTTATAACGTTCGTTTCCTTACGGCTGACAACTCCATCTTCATAGTAAACGTTCTACAGTGAAATGGGAGCACCTTTCGATATATTATTGTATTATTATTGTATAATAACAATACACGAAGTAGCCAGGAAGGTGGTGGCTAGTGGCTGATGGTTCCACACGGCACGATCTACCATCTTCAGCGTATAAACACCGCAATGGGTGAGATTCTTTGTTCTCCTGTGATGATTTCATACCACGAACGATTATTGTTTTCCTACTAAACCCCTGTGTTAACTTAAAACTATAATAGGCAGTAGCTCTACTTCTTTAGCACAAGCAGTAACCTGTTTTACCATTAAACAATATGGACCATTCTAAAAGGGGGGAAAATGTCAAGAGCGAAAAAATACCTACTTGCGTGAAAAGGTAGAAAGTACACAATGTATTTTCGATATGATCTATTTGTATGAAAGTTGACAATTTATACATGTATAGATTGTATACATACCTACCGAAAGTTCGATAAAAATATAAAGTATTTTAATTAAAAAATATTATTTTTTTCGTAACTTCAAAGTGAGTGTTTGTAGCACAAGTTTTATAAGCAATTTGTATTTTTTATTAAAGCCTCCAACAAGGATATTGATATCAAAGTACAATATTGTATTTTTAAAAGCGTACTGAATATCATCATCATCACAACATATCCGCTCTCTATGGGGAACATATGGTTTCCACAATCTTCCTCCAGGCCAAGCGATCGGCCGCCAGCTACCGTGCATCCTCCCAAGTCAAGTCTACGTCCCATGATTTAAAATAATAAATCTATGTAATTTTATGATATTTCAAATTGAAAATACTGTTTTCAATGAGGCCTAAGCGGTTTGTGGGGATTCGAACCTGGGATATCTGAACTTATATATACCGCGACTTTGTACAATATTACATTTTAAATTGTTATTTGTGCAATAGAGATAACTGTCGTATTTTAAATGCTTCCTTATTATTTGTGCATCAAACAATCCGCATAATTTATTTTTAGTATCGACACTAAGCTTTTAAGATCCAATTACACATGAAAAATAATGTCGCCAAATATCAAAGCTTGGGGAACAACATTAATTTTCTACTGTAAAAATTTTTGAACAAGAATTCAATAGAAGGGGGGTTTCCATACGAATTTTCTAAAAATACAAGTTTCCTAGGGATATTTTATAACATCACTTATTATCGAATTCTACTGTCGAAAAATTCCAGCACTTAGGCCAATACACGAAACGTGTTACGTAAATAGATGTCTAGTGATGACGTAGATGCCCATTGATTACGTAGTGAGTGACGTAGTGGGTAACTAGACACCTCAGACATTATTAGATTGATTTATTTTATTAGAGAACATACCTACAGCTTATACATGAGAAAAAAAGCACACAGTTGGGAAATCAAAATGGTAAGTGAATTGGGTTGTTCCCGATAGCATGAATATCCTTGAAAACGTTATGAATATTTAAAGTATATTTTTACAATTCCAACGATATAAAACACAATGATCAAAAATGTTGTTTTCATTTATAAAATTTATGTTTTAAAAACACGAAATTACGAGTGACTTTTAACGCCCGTTATTTGCTAATGACGTCATACCCGTTCATTATGAAAGGCGGGAAATTCATTACGAAGTCAGCGCCCATATTGATGTGACGTCACACCCCATGCGCGCCAAATGGAGGATTTTGCGAGCGATTTGAAAAAGCGCTTTTTCAAACCGCGCTAGAAAATTTCATATGACATCGTAAAAATAAATAAAAAATTCACTTGATATTGTTATTTTTCAATCAATTTTTTTAAAATAAAAAATAGAAAATCGGAAAGAACCCAATTACTAAAATGCGTCTTTTGAATAAATGCTACTTGTAAAATGAAGCTATTTTGCTGACAATTAAAATATAGCATATGTATGTGTTTCAAAATGTTTGAAGAATTTTAATGAATAATTTTATGTATGGTAAAACTATGAAATTTCTGAACAACATTTTGAATGAATACAAATACTTGTAGACAAATTACTGGATTATACCCATGCTGGGCTGATATCAGATATTATTGATATCTCAACAGAGACAGAGAAGCTCTGGAAACGAATGTGGGTTATCTAGTGTTGTTTTGTTGTAAATTCGTCAAGTGGCCACTTAACCCAGCCAATGACAGGTCATAAGCCCTGTAAACGCCTAGATAACCCATATTCGTTTCCAGAGCTTCTCTGTCTCTGTTGAGATATCAATAATATATGAAATTTCTCTTCAATACAATAATATTACGTGATCCAACATACTTAATTTTAAAACTAACCATTATACATTCACAAAAAAGCAAAACTAGATAAAAAATTATCCGTCCGATCTGTAAAACTTTCTTCCCAGAAGGTGTATAGCGTGTTATTATTGGAACGGTTATGTTGGCTGAAGAAGCTCTATGGTTATTCTAATAATCCGCTCTTCTAGCGCGTGCCCGAGGCGCGTGCCGCCTTTAGCGAGCGGACTATACGGAGTATTAACTTTAGCCATTATTGTTTATGCGTATAGAACTAGGGTTGCCCATTATTTAATTTGGAACAAGTTTCGATTAATCTTTTTACGATTGAAAACCAATATTCAAAAGTAAAATTAAACTCGAGTATAGAAACTAGAGCTACCAAAATTTTTGTTTATCGACCCTGAATAAGTTTTGACGAAATTTGTAACGATTAAAAATTGATAAATAAATAATGTTTAGCTGTTTTTCTTAATTTATTCTAAACGGTCGATTTCGGGACGTTTATCGCATTATTTCTAAGTATGGTTTATTGAGGTTAAGTCCAAAAACTGCAACTTTTTTTTTGTAAACTGACTTTGTGATTGGACATAACCTTGTTGACTTGTCTCAATGTGTCCCAGAATTTGAATACCCACTTGAGAAAAACTTGAAGGTTCTAAATTCTGGGATACGTTGGCTTCTATCTAGAATTGCCTTGGTTATAATAGCAAGTTACTAGCTATAATCCTTGTATAATATAAGCAAGGCGAAAAAAATGCAACTCACACTTTATTATTGCGTTAGATTTAATCCCGGACAATGGCCAATTTGGGACGGCTGACAACCCTAATAGAGCAGACAATACACTCAGGCTGTTGTGGCTGTGTTGGTTTAGTAGTGCCTATAAGTGTACATACATAATAATATGACTATTGTGAATCACTTTTGCCAGCCGCCAAGCGCGCATGTATCGCTGTACCGTTGTAAAGGTCGGAGGTGCAGAGGTGAACAAAAAGCGGGCGCCTTGCCGTATACTGTACACTACATCACGTATGTAGAATATGTACATGTAATGTGTAACATAGAAATGTCGACAAGATTATTTCCGAAGGGTAGGTACTTGAAATTTGGTCACCCTAGATCTGCCTTCACGTAATTATCGAGATTCACTGCACTTGGTGTACCAATGCAGTCCCTTAACATAAGGGAGATTGTAGGTCAAAAAATGACGGGCATATATTAAATTAAATACATATTGATTACTATTATCATTGATTAAAGTTTTGATAGGTAAGTAGTAAGTATTACACATTTACTTCCTCATCAGTGGCGTTTTGGCAAATATGTGATTACTGAATAGAACTTAATAAATTGATAAGGGTTGTGGTTTTACTCATAAGTACCTAAGGAAAATTTCGTACACATAGCCTATTTTACATTAAATCGAACTGCGTTCCAAAAAACGCATTTTTTTCCACTAATTTCTCAGCGTAAATTCGGTTAAAATTGGGTATGTCATGAAAAGCAGTTTTATTGATGTTTAAACAAAAAACCTTATTTATACTTTTGGGAAGATGCACGGGGACTGACGGCCGTTCGCTTGGCTTGCAGGCAGTTTGTGGAATCCATATGCTTCACACAGGCAGCGGATAAGGATTGATAACCATTTTAAATGTAGAAAAACTTTATTTTCCAAGTAGTCAACTTTACAGTATCATTTTATTGTAAAGTCACAGAAATTTACAAGCAATTTTGGTTTTTCTCCGAGAGGTGAATCATCGATAATTCTGATGGAAATATGCAATCAAATTCTCGGTAACTGGGTTCGATTGACCGAATAATTTCAAGTTTATCAATTAGTTATTCCAATTACTGTCCAATTTTCTAGGTCTTTAACAATAATTTGTGAAGCGATTTTTTTTTGTCAGATTTTTTATTAAAATATTGTGGTAGGCTATGTAAATTGGTAGTTTGAATGTTAATATTAATTAATTAATTAACAAGGACTTTGTAGCTTTAATAAGAAAAAAAATATTATACGTGTTGAAATTCAACATAATTCCCGTGTCTTTAACATCCTTTGTTGAGAAATCTTTGGAAAAAAATTAGTCTGAGATTTAAACGACCCTTTGATGAGCTATTTATTTAACATTTTAAAACTATTTTTCATAAAATTACCATTGAATAATTATTTACCATACGTAATAACTGAGATTTAAGCCATGTCATGTTATTAATAAATAATTAGTTACTATTTTCATACATTTACATCATTTTCAACCACCAAATTATGATCATTTTCAACCTTCAAAATCATGAAAACTTATTCGATATCTAAATACTACAAAATGGACTTGAATGATTTCAAAGATTTAACTAATTCTAATTTCAAATTAAAAAACAATATATTTTAAAATACAGCTAGTCTTAATTCCAAATTCAAACGCAATGTTTCATTGTTTAGTGCTGCGCCGGCGCCAGCTCTGCTCGCGATAATTTTAACTTTCACTATTCATTTATTTTGATAAATACAGTAACATTATAATGTAATGCCGGTTCAAGGTGAAGCGGCACACTTCTTGACGTAATAGCGATCTGTAACGAGGGGATCTAAATGTCACTTAGCAAGATACATTGCCCAGGTCAGGAGTGTTGATGTGGGTACAACACTAGTGTTACAACCTAAGACCAGGTATAATACAACCTTTGGATATTACCAATAATAACCGCCATATTTTATATTAAGACTTATGTCTTGCTTTGAAAAATATAACACGTCTTGTTTATTGGATATTGTACCTACATTGAATGAATACCTACAACAAAATAGACTAGGATACTAATAATTTATAAAATAATGCGTTTTTATTATTCGTACCTACAGAAAATATTATTTAACCGCACACAAAACCGTAGATCTGTTAAGTCAACACTAGACAAGCTAATTCAAAGAGAGCTGACAAAATTTTATGCTCCATTTGTATTTTGCAAAAAAGATCTATTCTATCTTCCACTATCTAATACATTTTAATCATTCTGTTTCCCTCTGAGAGGTTGAGATTGAGTCAATAAACTCAATCTTCCACCGTATTTAAAATTAAGTATGTACCTATCAATACATTCTTTTAAATAATAATAATAAAGGTACTAAATACCGTTAAAAAAAGACCTATTTTAAATTAAGAATAATTACGAATTTATGAATAATTTTTAGAATTACCCATATCTTTTATATGTGTAGATAATATTACGCTTATTTTGCTGTATGCATTTCATTTCCTTCTTTAAATTAATCCAGACCTAATTGTGCATAAGGCACTGCATTGAGATACCAAGTGCATAGTAATGGGATCATCTTTCATTGAAAGATAAAATGATAAGACTCTCCAGTATACAATATCCTACTAACTGGAAATAACGTAAAATTAACTGTTATTTTATATTAAACGTACCTACAAATCAATTGCCATTTTATTGATTCGTATAAATTAATAATATTTGTATTCAATAATTGGCCGACGTAACATAAATACATCCAGTTTTATATCCATCACCCATCAATCTCCATGACACTTGAGACTACAATGTCCGAATACAAATGAATTACGCTTACATGAAGTAAGTTAAAGTGGCTTGTGCCTATTGAAGGAAGCACCACTTAAAGCCACTTCCACTTAAATATTCCTCATCATCGTCTGTCATGACTTTGCTATCCTCTGGTCATGTAGATTGAATTTCTAGTGCGAGTCAAAGCGGTTTAAGCGTAGGAGCAATCAGACGCGGCGCTATTACCAAGTTGTAAGAATTAGGTACTAATATTTTTATCGGTGATAACTCTAGATTGTATTCGATTATTATTGTATTTGTTATAACTGCATTTTATTAACAGTAAACCAAACATTTTCTAATGGAATTAGTAATTAATCCTAACTTCTT
>JAGVSP010004278.1:0-16110 GCA_022494985.1 Micrasema minimum
AAACTGAAAAATGCTACACGCGACCTTGTATCATATATCACTCAGATTATTAACTTTTAAAGTAAATTTTCCATGGCTTAATAATTTGTACCATTTCATTTGTTTCTCTTGAATGTTCATGGTTATTCAGATAATCCATGAAGTTTAAGACCATTAATTTTCCACCTATGTATCCTACGCTTTCTCCATATTAGGAACCTTCCATAATGACTATTAATTTATCAGAAGTCGTTTAGGTATTATTCTAGTTCTAAAGTGGGTAGGAATGAGAAGGTAGAGCTGAGATGCCGTCCTAAAAAAAACCATCGCAATCGACACTTTTGTAAAAAAAGAGATTATGAATACTTAAGGATATTCGGTAACTACCTATCGAGGTCGTAAGAATCAATCCTATTGTTGAGATTTAGTTTTTTGTCGTATATTAGTTTGGATATATTTGGCTACCGTGCATGAGGTTGTGGGTTCGATTCCCGTAAGGGGTCATCATGAAATATTTATTTACATGTGATTTTTATATTAATATAATTTATGTGTGATACCTTGGAGTGGTACTGAAGCATATGACTGATCATCTTACCTTCATGTAATAAAAATATCAAGATACCCTGCACTTGGTGTCCCGATGCACTGCCCTGTGCAGCATTGGGTGCGGATAAGGGAAAGTAGTAGTAGTAGTAGTACTCAAAGCAGGGTTAATTTAATCTGCTTCACATAAAATTATATTTACCATTATTTAAGAACTGTGCTAAATGTTTAATCGGAAACGATGATGTAACAGCGCGTTATCATAGCGGATATCTCTAGCTTTTAGTAATGTAAATATTTTTTCAATTTTTTTAAATTGGATTGTTTTATATTCAAAGGATGTTTGAGCAAATTGAAATAAGACGTATATTTAAGACGAATTTTGTTACATATTAACACAATTCTAAACTCTAAAAAATCACCAAACAAACAAAATATACGAGTAAGTACCACTAAAAATGTAATTAGTAAAAACGACATTAAAAATATCCCAGCAAGTTTCGTCAAGAATCAAACGACATAAAAAGTATTGATTTATTTAAAAGATGGCTCACAGGCAATAAGCAGTGCATACAATACAAACTATATAAATAAAATAATACAGTAATACATGTTTGGGTACCGTCAAACTTTGCACGTTTTACTTAAAATAAAAAAACGCTTTATCTCGCGATAGAACGCGAATCTCTTGTTATGCAAGTACGATGCTTTGTGCTTAGGAAGGCGAGCGCTTAATATCTGATACATTTTGTATGAATTAAGTGTTTCTAGTTCTGTCATTCCATACAGTAATAACACATGGGATTGTATTCATCAAATTAAAGTAGCTTTATGTTTCTATTCAAAATGGAGGTGATAAAGTTGATCGTGTCCTGTTAAAACCCGGAGTTAAAAGGAAATTAGAATGAGGTTTAATATTTCAAATACAAGTCAATGGGGTTCTGCTGCAAATATACAAGTTTAATTCATGTGACTCTGGTATGTGATTATCTGTGTATGGACGGAATTTACCATTCATGGAAACACTAATCATTACTATTTTGTTATACGCACGACTATAAAAACATTACTTATTGATTTCTGGAAGATAGTTACATTCTAAGTTTATATGTTTTCCAATCACGGATTTTTTTTATATTTTTTTATAATTAAAATCTTAATTAAAATTTAAAATTTACATCTCCATTTTAAGACTTTTTTACACTTTCGCGACTTAAATTTGAGAGTCACTATCAAAAGTAGTTAGTAACTCGAAAAAAACTCGAATTATCTACTTTTAAAATTGAAGATTTCTCTAACCTAGCTGTGCTTAAACAACCTTTCTGAAAACGCCGCCGCCGTTGCATGATTGGGTGTATATTCGAATTTTGCCGAATGATTTGCCGAAAAATTTTTAAAAATACAAAATATATTCCATATTCGTTTTAAACTTTGTTTAAATCTTCATTGATTAAGTGTATAAGAATGAAGTCCAAAAATATTCGTATGGCTAACAATAGATTATAATAGTATGGAGCCAACATGGTATGATTTATTTCCTCTCTTGAGTATTGATATTTCAACATGCTTTCAATTTCACGCTTTTCAAAGGTAATCTCTCATGTTAGACTGTAGAACATTTTCTAGGCTGTAATATGGGCTGTAAACAATGCTTTGTTACAGGAACATACTCATGTGAAATGTGTGTTTACATTGCTATAGCCAATTCACGCTATGATAAATAATTAATATTATGGTTGTTTCAAATCAATTTGCTCATTTTTATGATTAATATTAAACTCAAGATATTGTATAATAGGTCCTGTTTTCTCCATTGTCAAAATTTTCTCCAAAGATATTTTATTTTTATTTTTCAGCGAAAGAAGAATTTTTCACGTTCTTTTTTAGCTTCACTTTAAAAAAATTGCCAGTGGTTTTCAGCATTTTATTTTTATTAACATTAATAAAGCATAAATTATATTGACTACTAGTTAATAGACTCACCCACACCTTCCCAGCAACATGAGCATGTCAAATACTAAGATAAATGAATATTCACAACTTTGTTTTCCACCATAAAACTTTCATCTTTCATCTTAATGTTTTTACCAACTTAATGATTGTTGTATTTCCCATGTTTAGATCTGCAGGCTGCGGTTAACAGGGTTGTCAAAAATATTTCTACTCCGATTGCTCCTGAAATCCATCAAATCTAGTTTTCTTAGTATTTTTTCTCCTCTTCACTAAAAGTAAGGAACATCGTTTAAAATAGCGTAAAAGAGTCCACCTCTAAAAAAAACGGCGGTTGGAGATGGGTTCCCATTTTCTTCTCTTCCCTAAAACGATCGTTTTGAACTACTACTACTGCTGTGCAGTGTTAAATTTCTTCGACTTTGATCCATTTTACGTTAAGAAATTTATCACAGCTAGCCCTAAAAAACTGCTTTCGACTCCTGAAGCCTAAAAAACTGCTTCTGACTCCTGAAGCCTAAAAAACTGCTTCTGACTCCTGAAGCCTAAAAAACTGCTTCTGTCTCCTGAGGCCTAAGTTACCTACTTTCTACTCCAAAAGCCTAAAATCACATTCAACTCCGGAAGCCTAAAATCACTTTCAACTCCGGAAGCCTAAATTTTCCTCCGACTCGGCAACCCTGTCGGTTAATCCCGTGACAACATTATGAATGAAAAGCCGCAATTAACGCCAAGTAATGGCGGCTTGTATTTATTGTTTGCCCACAGTCGTGCCATGTCGTGCTGGCACAGATTCCTTACATACCTCCACTTGTTTATCTCAAACATATAAATTACATCTCAGATTCATCAACTTTTTGTCTAACCTTTCTCTTTTTAAATGCAATATTTATTCGACAGATTGCGCGAATGAAAAATTCTTAACGGAAGCTGAGTGACAATAGCTCATCGCACCTAATGGTGCATAGGGCTCTGCATTAGTAGGTAGGTACACTACTACTACTACCCCATCATCCGCACTCAATGGTGCGGATAATCCGCACCCAATGGTTGCTACAGGTGCATAGGGCACTGCATTGGTACACCAAGTGCAGTGTATCTTGATCATTTTTATTACATGAAGGTAGGAAGAGATCAGTCTTACGCTTCAGAACCAGCCCAAGGTATCACAAACGAAATATAAGTAGTTACACCGAGTTCAATTTTTTTCAATTTCAATTAAATCTTATGATATTTGCCAATATTTCAATTTTTAAATTACTCTTTAATTTATTAAACTAAAGCGACTTGTGCTTGAAAATAGGAATCGAATCGTGACGGAGTGCAGATCATTGCGCTCAAAGACCACAAAGCTACCAGCTACCACTAGGTAACAACCAGCAGGGATTCTTAATGATTTATTACATGACAGCATAATCAGTCTTACGCCTCAGTACCTACCAGTCCAAGGTCGGTATCACATATTTATGAAATATTTTATGTGAAAAATAAAATTAAAATCAATTTTTCATATTGACCCGTCGGGAATCGAACCCGCGCTTTTGCATGGCAGCCCAACGTGCTATCCATTACACCACGAGGCGGATTAACGACTGACGCAAACCAGCTTCCTTCTTTCTTTTCTATTATGTGCATGAAATTTATGACCACTATTTTAAGAGGTGTGTTTTTATATTTTACCGATTGTTGTTTACTTTAAAGGTCTCTTTTAGTTATTCTTTGCCCCGGGACATAACTTACCGTACCTTTCTCTACTGTCTGTCAGTCAAGTTCATTTCTACGTCGAATGTTTTGATTAACCTCCATTCTAGCAAACGAAAGCTTAAACATGTCAAACGGAAGTGGTATATAATCGGACATTTTACACTTCTTACGGGACCGAAAACTGTACAGTTTCTTGTTCAGAAAAATGTACAGTCTGTCAAGAGACATGCTAAATATGTATATTTTTAAGCGGAATCGTATTTTTTAAGTTATTATCGTATGTCTGCACACAGGAAATTGTTCATATTTATTATAACTTAAATAATTTGATATGTATGTAAGCGAAGCATGGAGTTGGAAAAATAAGGATGAAAGTAGATTGAATGCAGTTGAAATGCGACTTTTCAGGCGAATGTGTGGTAAAACTATGTCTGATAGGGTGCACCAATGTTGAAATTAGAGCAGAATGCAAGGATGAGATAAGCATTATCGACAAAATTAAGAAAGGTCTTTTACGTTGGTTCGGTCATGTAGAGCGAATGGATGATGAAAGAACGGCTAAAAAAAATATATGATACGACTGTTCCTGGATGTAGAAGTCGAGAAAGGCCGAGAAAGACATGGCATGATCAAGTAAAACAAGTGCTTTGAAAGTGGGCATGTAAGAAGTCGGAATAATCGACGTGCGTGCTTGAGAAAAATGTATGAATGTGGAGGAAGAAAGAGAAGTATGCCAGGACAGAGTGGTGTGGCGTTCTATCCTCTCTGCCTACCCCTTCGGGGAAATGGCGTGATGGTTAGTTAGTTAGTTAGTTAATTTTTGACCCCCTGAATAGATTAAGTGGCCCAATAACATAATAAACCCCCAAGGGTTGAAAATAACACCAGTTGTTCGACATTTTGGGTCGTGTTCAAATACTTGCACACAAATCTGGATTTTCTCCCAAGACGGGAGTAGTAAACGCTTGAATATTCCTATTCCATATTCCTGAATTTGAAAAAATTCTACCTCATCTCTGTAGGGATATAAATAAAAATATATATACCAGTTGTTCGTTTAATTCCTGCGTGTCTGTCGCTGAGTTATCCTTGGAGCTAAAATCGAGTTTATTACATGAAAAATTACATATTTTTTTATAAAATTTTGAACCGTTTATAGTCAGTAGATAATCAAACATATTGCAAGCAAAATTCCATTTAAACATTTAGTGGAGAAAATCGAATACCACAAAACATGATAAACGTGGCAAGCTGCGTGATAACCAAAAATAATGAAGGCACAAGCTTCCAACAAGAATTCACTAGAAGGGGCGTTTCCATACAAATTTTCCAAAAAAATATATGCTTTCTAGGGTTAATTTCATAACGCCTCTTATTATCAAATTCCACCGTCTAAAGACTCCAGCACTTAGGCCAATACACGAAACGTGTGACGTAGATGTCTAGTGATGACGTAGTGGGTAACTAGGCACCAGACACAGAGTATTTTTCATGTATGGAATATCACTTCTCTGAAATACTTGTTCAAAGGGCACAGGTAACAGAGATAGAAGCATTTGTCAAATAATGTCTTTTTTTATCTAACTAGTACTCAAAATATTTTTCACAAAATGTCTGTTGATTAATTCCTAAAAAACCAATGTACCTAATCATAAGAATTATACATTTAAATTTTCTTCATATCATCCACATTTCGGCGTCGATGTAAAAATATGAATTTTAATCAACCCTTACTACCTATCCCATATGCACTTCTGGTGTTGTATAGGGCATTGCGTAGTTACTTAAGTGCAGTATATTTTGAAAATTTATTACCCGAAGACAATTTATGAAAATATTACAAATCTCTGCGTAACGGTTTTTAACGAGCGATAAAAAAGAGATTACTAATCTGGTAACTAAAGTGAAGTCACTAAATTTATTTGTTTATTATTACTTAAATCGTTTTTATTACATTCAATGTACCTATTATGTAAAATATACGTGAATGGGAATATTACAAGCAATAAATGTCACATTGTCTTCCATTGTAAACCACTTCCATTCATTGTTTTTTTTTAATTGGCGGAAAATTAATTGTAAATTTAATTCGATTTGGTAAATTTTCGTACTATTACTGACACTAGGGCACTGCATTGATGCACCAAGTGCAGTGAACCTTCTTAATTTGTTACTTTGAGACAAGATGATCAGTCTTACGCTTCAGCGCCAGTCCAAGGTATCACATATGAAAAAAAAATCATAACTAACCCACTTTCGCAAAAAAGGCTTACTTTAAAAATTTCATGAATTTTAGTGATCATAGATTAGGTATTACTTAATATTATAAACTCTTTGTTTATTACTGTTTTTTTTTAATTTAAAACATTTTAGTAAATCTTATGTAACGCATTAGACACAATCGATATAATTGCATTTATTACAAAGATAAATGACGCAATTTAAATAGTTGTATCGTTTTTTAAAAATATTTATTTGCATGCATTTTAAAATACATTGTACCACCTTATTAATTGCTATGTGTCGCAGTATCTATTCTCCGTAATAAGACTTCTTCAATATTACATTCCTATAATTTTCTATTTAGATATAAGTATTTATAAATAAGAAATCAGTAATAAAAAAACCAAGCTATTTGTCACACTTCTTTAATGGCTGCAGTGTTTTTTTTTCTTATCGTTTTTATGCTGACATGTAGGCTTTTTCATTTAGATTTCTCGATTCATTATGAAGTTAATAGTCTCTACATGGCGTTAATTAGCAAGTTGTCCAGTTGTAAGCAGGAAATTCGCAGGTGCTCACGAGACCGTACCCACATTTTTTTCATCAGAAGAATAAAGTTTCCTTACATCCGGATCTATGTCGGAACTGATCGTAAATATAAAATGGAAGTATTCATTGCACATTGCAACATTTGTAAATGTATTTCATTATTATTAAAAGGCTACGCACTTGGTATTTTGTCGTTGTTTTAACTGCGAAAACGTGTATTAGAAACGAATTAAGTGATAAAACTTACTTTTAAGAAAAATAGCCCCTTTGGGACTGTACTCTTTACACAAATCCTTACGTATTTTAGGAAAACCCCTTAAAAATATAATAATAGGCAGTATAAAAGTATAAGTATAGTAACAACTTGTTCCTATTTCCGAAAATTCATTTAAAAATTAAAATAAAATGTGGAATGTTTATATCTAGCAAGGGATGTTCCACTGATGAAAAATTGAAAACTTGGCTAGTCTGTTCATGATTAATTCTAATTTTTTTTGCATTAGTGTATCAAGTTCTGAAAAACAACGTGCTTTTAAGTCAAGTTCTGAAAACAACGTGCTTTTAAGTTATCAAAATTATTTCATTTGGAATAAATAAGATTGATTCAATGATCAACTTATTTAAAAAAAAATACTTTTACTTTCAACACATGTATTTAGAACCATTTACGGTATCAATAAAATAATCGTATGGAGAAAAAATTCAGAAATAAGTAGCATAAAATACTCATATTACACCGAGCAATCCAGTTTTATTATATTTTCTTACTATTCAGTTACATAAAGATCGTAACATTAGTTATAACGTTATATCACCTATCGCGGCCAATCACTCCATAATCGGCTGAAGGTTTTTTTCTATGCAGAGAAAATTATAGCTTCAGTACATAGACCTAAGTCAAGGCAACAAAACCAATTACCTCAGTCTGGTATAGAAGAAATCTACACTTATTTTTTCCCCTAATAAAATAGATATCTTACTTATTTTTTATACAATTCTCTTGTACGTGAATGGAAAGCTCCACAGCGGATAGTAAAGATAATATTATCTTTATACAGTTTTGTACGTGACAACATTCGTAAATGGGTGGAAGTATTTTTTTTAACTTGTGTGTAGGCCTTATTTTTCTATGATGGAGTTATGTGGAAACTTGAAGTAATACGACTGGAAAATCCAATCTTAATGTTACGTAGGTTGACCCATCTTAAGCCGCAATTATATTAGAACCAAGTCGCGTGTCGCAACGCGTGGGTTTGGAATCGATTTCATACATTTAGTATGAAAATGATTATATTAGACATGTCCCGCGTGCCGCCGACCGATCTGATGCCACGCAGATCATTTGATTTCGATCGGCGTGGGATCGGTGGTGGGGGAAGCGTGGCGACACGCGGCGTGGCTCTAATATAATTGCGGCTTTAATGTTAGGTACCTACCATCCAGGTTCATATTTCCAATACCGCCCACAGAAATTTAAATTTAAATAGGTACTTCAATACTTTGTACGTGTTTTAGTTATATTATAGCTTCAACTAATTAGCGTTATTACCTTATTTCCATAGAGTGAATTAGGTTGTTTTTACCATTTTTAAAAATTTATTGAAACATGTAAAAACATAAAAATGTATATTATTGGTGACATAAGCGCTTTGAGAAAGAATCCACTAGAAGGGGCGTTTCCATACAAATTTTCTAAAAATATACGCTTCCTAGGGTTAATTTCAAAACAGCACTTATTATCAAATTCCACCGTCCAAAGTCTCCAGCACTTAGGCCAATACACGAAGCGTATGACGTAGATGTCTAGTGATGACGTAGATACCTATTGATGACGTAGTGAGTGACGTAGTGGGTAACTAGGCACCTAGACATGTCACTTCTCTGAAATTCTTGTTTGAAGCATAAGTGCAGTAATATGCAAAAAAATATTATTATTATTATTATTTAATATTAGGCGAGCAGCTTAAACCTTTGCCGAAATACGTCAAGGAATTTAGCTGTTGCTCGATCACAGATCACTATCGACGCGGTAATAAGCGACGTGATAACGATTTCTTACCATGGATGTTTAACGTTTTCGCGATCACAATGGAACACGCGTTAAAAGTTATCGATCGGGATTATTAAACGAGCGCATCAAGTCGCGAGCCATTTCCCGAGATATATCTTCTTCGCACATATCTTCTTTCAATCTTTCTCGAGTGCCGTATTGCATTTAGCCGGCGTTCGGAAAGCCAAATATTGAGAAAAGCAGTCGACATAATAAACAATCCGACACGCCGTTGACTTTCTTGATTTGACGTTTGACGTTTGGCCGCGATATTTATTATCATCTATGGTGCTCGGCAACGCTCGGCAATGCTCGGAAACGGCGAACGTGGTATGAACGTATGTTCATTGTGATCGGTCAAATGGTTAGCGTTAGCACGTGGTTAGCACGTTTTTAACTACGTCGATAGTTATCTGTGATTGAGCTCCTGGTATCGTATTCTACGTTATTATGATACAATATATGTACTACTACTACTCTCCCTTATCCGCACCTAATGGCACTGCATTAGTACACCAAGTGCAGTGAATCTTGATCATTTGTTACATGAAGGCAAGATGATCTGTCTTACGCTTCAGCGCAAGTCCAAGGTATCACATATGAAATATTTTCACGTGAAAATCACATGGTACATTCGTTTTAAATCGTGTGTTTTACGTTTATACAAATTTAATCATACAGCACTTCCGGCATGAAGAATGTTATTATTTTTATAAAATTTCAGTAATTATTACGTTTAACAATAGATGTCATTGTTTGACTATCACTTTAACAGTATTATCTCTACGGTGTAATTAAATATAATTTCCCAGTTTATCCAATGCCATGTTCAGAGGAGTCAATAACTGCTCGCCATGACGGTGTTATGGGTTCGATGTACCGCCTTGTACCTTTACGCAGTTGGTAATGAAATGAATTAATTCTAAACCATAAAAAATCTTAGTTACTAACTCGTGCGTAGGTACTTGAGTTGTGTATTAATTAGTTATTGTGTTTTGAAAACAATTAGGCTGAAAGTTTTTGTCATTATAAAATGTGTCTTGGGATGAATTTCATAATAGTGAAATAATTTTTCTACTTTTAAAATTTGAAATTATATTCTCAGAATTCAAATTTAGAATATTGTCGTTGCGCCTGCAAAAATTTTCATTCAAAATCTCAGAATTCAAACTTAGAATATTACGCCTAAAATTTGAATTCAAAATCACATAATTCAAATTTAGAATACTATCTCTCTACGCATAAAATTTTACTTTAATTATCTCTGAATTCAAATTTAAAATAACATGTTCTACTGTTGAAGTTTGAATTCAAATTCGTAAACGTAGATCCAAAAATATTCTAGTATAATCTCGTGAAGTTTACTGAATTTTACTAAAGTTGCAGAGTATAAGTAGGCCACTTCGTACTTCTTTATACGACATTACCGAAACTTCTATGAGGAACTTCGATGATGAACGCGAGACTGAAGAGCTTAAGCTATATAATTTTTTGTAAAAAAAAAAAAAGTTTATTTTTTAAGGTGAATGTACGCGTTTACGCGTAAATCACTGAGATATTTTTAATTACCCCAGACTAGAAAATTAATCCGAGATCTTAATTCATTTTCGTGTGAAAATGATTATTTTTTTACGTAACAGAACTCGTTTATTTGATTTATAGCCACGTGTTACGCTGGGCTGCATTCAAATTAAAGACATAATTTAAAATAAACCTAATCCCTCGAAAGAATTGCTCAATTCGATGTAGGTATTTAGTTTACTGTCAGAGTTATTTACGATTCCTACAAAAATATCACATCCCAGTAATAATAGTGGAAAACTATATAACTACAGTTCATAGTAACAATATTGTTTTGATGTTGTTCAGTTTTGAATTATTATTAAATAAAAGTATTCTATAAAAATAGAATACACACTACCCCGATGAAAACACACTTTTTCTTGAAAAAAAAGACACTGTCTTTTTAGTTTTCAGTTTTATTTATTCTAATTTTATTATGAAGTTTTACACACTGAATGCCGAATCAATCAATAAAATAGTTCAGCTTTAATTTTTGTTTCCATATGCTCCACATAGGGAGCGTATATGGTATGATGATGAATTTTAATTGTAAATAGTTTAAATGAAAATAAATACATTTATTAATTAAAAGTAAAAATTTAACGCTGTCAAGTAAGCAAAAATAATTGTTTTTTTTTTTATGGTTATAAATAAATTATTTAAAAAATATGACATACACACTTTTGGTAGATTTCTAAAATATGTGTAAAAAGCATTGCATTCGAGTTAAATTCCTGGAGAATCAGGGGACTACGCGGACTACGATTGTATGGAGGAACAAATGTTAGCTACCCAACATAGTTTCACCTTAAACGTTGAATAGGGGTTAAATTTTAATATTCAAACCTTGCAGTTTGCGGTAAAAATGCGCGAAATATTAAGCTTACATATCGTCTGTCGGTTCAAAGGTAAATATGGGGTACCCCTTTTGGTGATTTTGCTTTATGTGGGGTGCACAGAGAGAAATGAAACAGTACTTACAGTTTCTAGTGCACATTTATTACACAGAAGTTACATGAAATGAAATACAATGAAAACTTAACTAATTAAACTAAGATTGACATGAGTTATGAAAATAGAAAAGTACGAAATGAATTAAGATTGGCCCTCAATTTGTACAAAAGTGACGTGAAGTCACGATGAAGGTTAAAACGGTTTTTGTTGTTGTTCGATAGCGTTCGGCAGAGTTCGGTAGATCTTGCTTCATCCCGCGTCGCACGCGTGACGTATTTCTTCCGCCACAGTACCATAATATTACTTATAGCGAATTAAGTGCCGTATTAGTAATATCAACAAGTGCCATATTACCATATCACTAAAATAGCAGGTACTTTATTATATAATATTATAATGCATTTCTTTTTTCCATAGAATTTACGCTGGATGGACACGACATTGTGAGCAGAAAATCGTTTTGCTGATTTGACATGGGTGAGTTTTCGGCACTTAGTTTTTCTGTATTTTGTGAACATAAAATTATACATAATATTTTAATCACCTATTTAATCCCCGTACAAAAAAAACAAAGAATCCAAAATTAATTACTATGTGAACTTATCATCCTCATAATTCCCTTTAATTCTTTTCCTTGGCCATAACTTACATATTCAAATGTAATTTTTTTTTAAATTAAGGCTAACGAGATAATGAGGAAAACTCTCATAGATTCACTCCGTTACATTACATTACATTCCGTTAATTTGACTTAACTTATGATTATGAGCGTTTTACTACTCAGTTAGTACACCAATGTTTTACCGAATAAAGACTTATTATGTAATTGTATTTTTATGTATTATGCCCGTTACGTGCCAAAGGGCGCCATACAGTTATTTGTTTTACTTAAATATTAAGTACTTTTGTACTTAAGTACTGGCTTAAAATATTTAAGAGGTTAGGTTTAGGTTCTATAAAGTGATAAATTATAACATTTTGAGTGTGTCCAAATACTCAAATCTGGATTTTTTCCCCATGACGGGAGTAGGTATATTGGTTTTTTATATCTGTACAGAGATGAAGTAACATTTTTTTCAAATTCGGGAACATGGATATTCAAGCGTTTTCAGGGCTTATTAATTTACATTTTGAGTTTTTTTTAAATATAATAATGTTACAACATTTTACATTTTTTAATATAGATATATCCTAAATTTAATCTTTATTTTATTAATATTATAAAGTAATTAAAATACTTAACTTCAATATCAATGCATAGATGGCGCGTTCAACTCGCTGGTGAATGATTCTTGATTCGTAGCATAAATACAAAATTAAAAATGTTACCTGGTGTGGATATTCGCTAATAAGCGGAATGGGGAAGTTTGTAGTACCTACATAAAGTGGCCACTTAACCCAGCCAATGACAGGTCATAAGCCCTGTAAACGCTCGAATATCCATATTCCTGAATTTGAAAAAATTCTACCTCATCTCTGTAGGGATATAAAAATATTATAAATGAATTATTTTTCAGTATAGCTAAATAAAATCGACAATATATTTTTTAAATTACACAAATGACCTGTCATTTGCTGGGTTTAGTGGCTACTTGACGTATTACAAATTTCCCGTTCCGCTTGTAAGCGAATATCCACACCAGCTAATATTTTTAATTTTCCCTATATATTATACTATATTACATGTTCCAAACTCATCCACATTTGAGTTGGATACACCATCTATAATAATAATAATAATCGGCTAATTTATATAGCGCCAATTTGTGAAGAATTACCTCAAGGGCGCGTTACAATCAAAGATTCTGTCTACCTCAAGCTCCTAGCGGTAGACTATAATTACCTGTAACTTGAGCAGACTAGGGCAATTACGCATTCTGGGAATTTGTGTGAGGTTTTAAAAATATGCGTTTTCTATTGACATTTTATGTATTTTATTAGCCAATTGCTTAATTTTTGTAATTATGTAATTGTACAGCATCATGCTATTTCGTTATTGGAATTAAATTATGTTTTCATTCATTCGATAGTGGCAAATAAGAACTTATCGAAGGAAGCAAAATTGGCAGTACACAACGGAGTTCTGGTACCAACCCTTATGTATGGTAGTGAAGCGTGGTGTTGGAAAAAGAAGGATGAAAGTAGACAGAATGCTGTTGAAATGCGATCTCTCAGGCGAATGTGTGGTAAGACTATGTATGATAGGTGTACAAATGTCAAAATTAGAGTAGAGTGCAAGGCTGAGATAAGCATTATCCACAAAATAAAGAAAGGGCTTTTACGATGGTTTGGTCATGTGGAGGGATTGAGTGATGAAAGAACGGCTAAAAGAAGTTTAAATGCACGTGTGCCTGGATTTAGAAGCCGAGGAAGGCCGAGAAAGACATGGCATGACCAAGTACGAAGTACTTTAAAGTGGACATGTGAAAAGTCGGAATAATTGGCGTATGTGCATGAGAAGATGTATAAATGTAGAGGAAGCAAAGGAAGTATGTCAGGATAGAGTGGTATGGCGTTCTATCATCTCTACGAAACGTAAGGAATTAAAAATCTATAGCGTCCCATTTAAAATCTCAGGATTAGAAATGGGGAAACAAATGAAAAAAAATCCTTTCTAACTTTGTGGTTATTTTCCCCCAGTTACCAGAGTTTTTAAAAATCTTCTTTGGAGGTCTCTTTCAGGCTTCTTAAAAGGTCTTGTCGACTTAAGACCTTTGTGGACTTAAAAATTCACGCACGATCTCATGTTGGTATTAACATTAACACGCGTCAAATTAGTGTGGGTTTTTGTGAATGAAATGCAAATTTATATTATTGTAATTGGCCGTAGCATTTTACGATGTGTTGATTATACCGTAATGACTTATAAGCCAAAGGTTTATTTTACAAAACATACTTCTACATGTCTTATCAGTTACAGTTTCATAAAAATCTAACAGTTAGAAATTTATACTTACATAAGAGTATGCTCAGAAACTGGCGATCGATAGCTCAGCTTGGAGGAAGTTTGTGGAACCCATATGCGTCACATAACCAACAAATAAAGTATGTTGATAATGATTTTTTGATTTTCATAAAAAATTTTTGAGCTGTCATAGTTTTTAAAAAACTATATTTAAAACAACATTTTGGGCGTGTTCAATACTTGTACACAAATCTGGATTTATCCCAAGACGGACCAAAAAGGGCTACAAGATGACCTGTCAAAAATAATATGTTGACCAGCATAAAAGCCCTGAAAACGCTCGAATATCCATTTTCCTGAATTTGAAAGAATCTATTACCTCATCTCTGTAGAATTTTTATATTTTAAATTGTTTTACTTTTATTAATAGTTGAATTTGTATTTACTTACTCGAGTTTGTTGTTTCTCATGTTTTTTTTAACTTTATGTATATATTGAAATCTACTAATTTAAACAATAAGAAAATCAATCAGTTTTTCTCATGTTATTATAATGATACGAAGTTAAAATTTTATCAAACTTCAAACTTGTATGTTTGTATGAAGGTATGTATATATCGTGAATTCGTTTAAATCAGATGTCGTCTGATTTAGAAAACAAAAAGCAAAGACGTAGTTTTTCTGATGGTTGTTCATAATGTGCATCCCCAATAAAATCTCCGCATAATTCATCTTGATAATGATAATAATTCGATTTACTTATTCGTTGTAACAGCAGCACTTTTTTTACCGTGCATGGAATTTTTACTAATTTATTCTTATCACTTCTCCGTGTGAGTTTTTAAGCGTAGTATGACTGTAAAACTTTTAAATTTAAGGCGTTGTCAGTTGTTTCATCGTTGTTTCTTCGTTTTCCTTACTTCCTAGCTTGGCCGAGATTACTTATCGGTGTGAGATCCGATATGCAATTATTATGCAACTACTGCGACAAGGGAACAATGCACCCAAGTGTCGAGGCGAGTACGTGTGACTAACTTCTAAACAATGATAACGAAAACCGTATTACAGTAGAAACCAAATTGAAATATCAATTGGCATCTTAGCAGACGAAAATTTTGGAAGGGAATATGTATATCTGGGCATTAACTGTCAGGACAGCCAAAAGTCGCGCAGCCCATTCAGTATTCCGTACATTTTTCGCTTTATACGGGACAGTTTGCAAACTGCACAAGAAACTGTACAGTTTTCTGTCCCGCTTTATGCATCTAATCCTTGACATGAAATTCACGAAATTCGCTGTGAACTAATCGTAAGGAACGGGTTAGTATTGTGATTGAAATCAGTCGCCATAATTATTTTTAAAGAACATAAGCTTGACTTTCCTTACAATTTGATGTGTATGCTTGATTATTTATTTTTTGACACCTTTATATTTATCCAGAACATAGAAACATTATTTTAAGGGGGTATTATTTATTAGTATAAGGGTTCCCGTATATTTTTAAAAATAAAATTCATTCACTTTTAAATAATCTGTATTTTTGTTTACGTCGATACGTAAATAATGCCTCCTTACATCATTATTTTATTTTCCAAAAAGAGATAGTCAATTATTTATTTTTTAATTGATTGACTTTTTTTCATATAAAAATACTTTGAAGTATGTGTGATAATTTCATTGAAGCTTT
>JAGVSP010004279.1:0-16773 GCA_022494985.1 Micrasema minimum
TCGATGGGAGAACGTTACTCCCGAAACCAGGTAGTGTAGGTAAATTCTATTTTTATAGAATAAACCAATAGTAACACATAACAGTGTTTTATTTAATCATAATTAATAGGAACATCCCTATATCCCTTTGCTTCTTTTAGGTGGGCCTGACTCCGGGCCGAAAACGACGGAGCCATGTTGGCCAAATACCCTAACAAATAATCTACAAATTAATACCTATTTGAACTATTATTAATATTATATTGATTCCTCCAAGATTTGAACATTCTTCATCTCTTAACGACAGAAATGTCAGAAGTAATAGAGTCAGTGGTCAAATTAATACTTTGTAAAAGTTGGCTTGGATCAATATAGATAGGAGGTGTTGCTTGATTCTACTAATTTTGCTTCGTGTGTCTGAAAACGAATTATTTCAATTCAATTTTATTTGACGAATAATCATTCATATATTTTTTTAATTGTTTCTCATAGTATTTATATTCTGTTTAAACAATTTTTTTACGTTTACTTTTTGTTTTTTGTGTAGATAAAATGTACTGTATAATATTGTTATTGTAACGTCGTGTTGTAACAGAAATATTATTTTAATTAATTTTGGTCCCGACTCACGACTTAACACTGATAATAAAATTCTACATGCAATTAAAACAAGATTTTCCATATCGAAAAGGCAATACCCAGCCAATGACAGGTCATAAGCCCTGTAAACGCCTAGATATCCAAATTCCCTTCCAAATTTCTCGTCTATGTTGAGATGTCAAATTGTAAATAAAAAACATTTACATCAAAACATCAAACGTCAGAATAGCTCCTTCGTTTTCGGCCTGGAGTCAGACCCTGTCGTTGCTATGGTCTTTTATTAATTTTATCCGTGATTTTGTCTTTGGCTTCGTGTCCACCATAAACAAATAATCTGCGGTGTTCGCTGTCAATACTGTCATTTCGGCTAGCTTTGATTCGTTTGATTCAATTTGATTTCGGCCAATCTGCCAGTGAAGTTTTAAATATTAGCCGGCTTGCAATAAAAATATTTAAAGTATAACTGTCGGATGAATCAGGCGACGTCCAATTGCACCTTAGGACAAAAATGAGTCTTATAAAATCCATTCTATTTGTGAGTATTTAGACAAAAATACTTGTTTCCACGCCGGCTTACCACATTGCGTTGAGCTTGTTTTTTTGGCCTCATTGCATCTAATTTATCCGATATATATCTTTTATGTATAACATTGAAATTTACTTAACATATTCACTCAAACGTGATCTTAGATACTAAAGCTTTATCAAATTTTCGTCACATCGTATTATATTTATTTTAAATAAATTTGTAACTAATCGAGTCATGCCAAAATGGTTGATAAATTCGTGTTCTTATAGAGAAAATAAAATGTATAATTTATTCATAATTTATTGTCAGGCGATGTTTGTAATAATTCATTGAAATAACATACCTAATGCCTAGCATATAAAAAATACTGGAATTCAGTCTAAAACCACGTTTTGATGTCACGAAGTCACGTTTTTAATATAATTTTTATTTATTAAAATAGTCATAATATTTTTTAATGCAAATCAGCTTGTACTTGAAAGTGGACATATGAATAGTCGGAATAATCGGCGTATGTGCATCAGAAGATGTATGAATGTAGAGGAAGCAAAGGAAGTATGTCAGGACAGATTGGTCACAATCTTTTAATCACCCAAGATCTTTCAACATTTTCTTAATTTTTTTAGTGGGGATGGAATATCTTATCACATGAATAAATTTTTGTCAAATTGTAGATATTGTATTCCCTTATCTAATATC
Organism: Micrasema minimum; assembly: GCA_022494985.1. NCBI lineage: Eukaryota > Metazoa > Arthropoda > Insecta > Trichoptera > Brachycentridae > Micrasema > Micrasema minimum. The sequence continues at coordinate 1,808 of JAGVSP010004279.1, forward strand.
TTGTTTATTTCTTTCAGTACTCTTTATTTTTATTTTTTTTATTTCCTCTCACAATGGCTTACAAACTGAAAAAGCAGATCTGCAGTTATCGAAGATATTACCGACATTAAAGTGTTCAAGAAGCTTCTCAGGTCAAAGACCAATATTCTAGTATGTTTTATCAACTACTCCAACTCTAAATCTTCCGGTACAGTGAAGGTATTCAAGGAAGCGGCTGATATTATTAAAGGCCACGGAACAATGGTCCTCGTTGATTGTAGCGGGTAAGTTATACAGAAATATGCAGAAAGCAGCCAGTCGACAACAACACAAATGCAAAACTGAGAAATACTTGATTTCACATTCTGCCAATAACAACTAACTGGCAGCTTTTACACAAAACAACATTTATTTTCAGATATTATTGATATCCCAACAGAGAACTTATCGAAAGAAGCAAAATTGGCAGTACACAACAGAGTTCTGGTACCAACCCTTATGTATGGTAGTGAAGCATGGTGTTGGAAAAAGAAGGATGAAAGTACACTGAATGCTGTTGAAATGCGATCTATGTGTGGTAAGACTATGTATGATAGGTGTACAAATGTCGAAACCAGAGCAGAGTGCAGGGCTGAGATAAGCATTATCGACAAAATTAAGAAAGGGCTTTTACGATGGTTTGGTCATGTGGAGCGAATGAGTGATGAAAGAACGGCTAAAAGAAGTTTAAATGCAAGTGTTCCTGGATGTAGAAGCCGAGGAAGGCCGAGAAAGACATGGCATGACCAAGTACGTCAAGTACTTGAAAGTGGACATGTAAAAGTCAGAATAATCGGCGTGTGTGCTTGAGAAGATGTATGAATTTAGAGCAAGCAAAGCAAGTCTGTCAGGACAGAGTGGTATGGCGTTGTATCCTCTCTGCCTACCTCTACGGGGAAATGGCGTGATGGTTAGTTAGTTAGTTGATTACCAATAGTTTCCCTGTGAGTTTCTCTGTTGGGATATCAATAATATCTGTTATTAGCCCAGCATGGGTTTAATTCAGTAATTTGTCTACAAGTATTTGTACACATTCAAATGGGATCCAGTTTCATACTAAAAGTTGACAGCTTAAATTAAATCTTTAAAATTTTCTTTAAAATCCTGTATTGAAAAGTGTGTTTTTATTTCTTGTTTTTCATTTTTAAAAGTAATGAGCATTCAAGCTGTTGTAAAAGTTTGGTTTTAACTTTTTTTACAAAAGTGCTTTTATCTTTTGACTTTTCTACGGTTGGCTTGTTTCTGCATAACTACGGTCAATTGTGTTTCAATACAAAGAGTGTGTGGTATTTGGCACTGTTAACTTGATTACATTTCCTTTTAGAAATGCCAAAAAAATGTGCCGTAAATTAAAAGTAAGTGAAGACGAGCCAGTTTACCTGAAACACTTCAAGGACGGCGAGTTTCACAAGGATTATGACAGGAAGAGCACAAATGACCAGCAATTAAATTCACTTAGAACTCTGGCAAATTTCTACCAAGCTTGTTAGATCTAATACACATGAAAGAATGATGTTACTGTTGTTATAAACTAACACAGAACTTTTATATTCTGATGTATATTTTGCGCAGTTTAAAAAGAAAATTATTGCACAAAGTGTTCCATAATGTTTGAAGAAGAGATGGTAATTTGAAGAACGATCTTGGAGAATTTTTCAAATTTATGTGAGTCTTTTGTTTGCTGTTTGCATTGCTCTTCCAATGCTGGTTTAGGCTGGAGACTAGGTACATATATGTCATTATCATTAGTAATGTATCCAACAAATTTAGTAAAACAAATAATTACTGCTAGACTATGCAAATTTAGTTGTTTGTTAATCCCCTCTATCCGAATTTACCCCAACACACTCGTGCATATTGATTTAAGTAATCTTTGCATTCTGGTTTGGCCATGGTGATATATTCTCTGGTGATAGGTATTTTCGAATTCCTTTCCAAAATTTATTCCCCACCTTCATCCGTTTTTTTGTCACCTGTTTTCCAACACCGGTTTAGTCTCAAAAATCGCTTTGTTCAGCCAGCAGCATTACCTCGAACCCCGTCATCATCCGTTCTTCCTGTTAATTACAAGACCTGTAGCTCAATCACACATGACTATCGACGTGCTAATAAGCGACGTGATAACGATTTCTCACCATGAATGTTCAACGTTTTCACGATCACAATGGAACATCCGTTAAAAGTCATCAATCGGGATTATTAATTACCGCTTTAAATATGGAAAATACGCCAAAACTGTAAGTAAAGTAAAATAATTTAGTTTTATAGAGTTATTATTGCTTAAAATCAATTTGAGAAAGCAATAAAACGAAACATTTGTCAAAGTATGCCTTTCATCTATGGTGCTTGGCAACGCGACCGTGATATGAACGTATGTTCATTGTGATCGGTCAAATGCTTAGCACATTTTTAAGCACGTTGACACGGCACGGGTTACCCCAGTGAGGACAAATTTAAGTTTTAAATAAATAAAATATAAAAAAAAATAAAAAAAATCATCTGTGATTGAGCTACTGTTCTTCCTTTTTCTATTCCTTTCAAAATCCCCTCGTCACACTCAATACCCTTTCCAAGCTTCCCGTTAACCAAGTCCCAAATCCCCCTCGGTGAAAGTGAATTATGGTGCGCTGGTTTCCTCGGTTGTCTGCCCGCGCCAGTTCAACGTGGTGTTTCCAGGGTATTCCAGGATACTTCGCCCTTCCTGGTGGTCCTTCATCGTCGTTTCCCGCCCCAGTTGAGTCCAGCTCTGTTAAGTCCTTCTTCCGTTTTCCAACCCTCATTCGGACGAAAGACACCAGAGAGTCTCATCTTGGCGGAATCACATTCCTTAATAAATATTATAAGATATAATATAATCATGAAATATAATAAATTGACTGACCACAATAATAATAATTATATCTGTTGAATTTATTTAAATCTCAATTTATCTTTTCCAGTCTTTAGTTCGCTTCTTGAGGAAAGGTCCCGTGTTAAATAGGCCCTCCATTATAATGTTCTTTGCCCCATGGTGTGGACACTGCAAAACACTGAAGCCCGAATATGCCAGTGCTGCTACAGATCTCAAGGTACTTAAGGAAAAAAATACTGTCATTGTTCAGACTGATTTATACAACACAACCCTATTCATCTCTAATGAAACATTAAACATGCAGTTTCCTTATGGCTGTGTTGTTAATAGACCGAAAAGAGTATTTCTGCTATAATACGTAGTCTTTTTATAATTTACAGCTTAATGTTTATATTTTAGGGAGAAGCGTTTCTGGCAGCTGTTGATGTCTCTAGACCGGAAAATTCTGGACTAATACAGCAATACAATATCTCTGTATTTCCCACATTGCTTTTCTATGAGTAAGTTTTATTTCATCTGCAGATACGGCGAATATTGTCATAACATAGAGTACAAATTGTTTGATGGCTTGCGACTATGTGGTATTATTTTTTCGACTAGACTATGTAATATTATTGTATATTAACCCATTCATGGCGGTACTAGTGTACCTATCATACGTACGTACTGGCCGCACTATTTGTCTTCTATACATTTATCTTCATTACATCATAATTATGTCATGTAGGCATCACATTTCAGTTTCCAAACAATAAAAAAGGCATAAGGAATACATAAACATTATATCTGTATCATTAGATCACAGGGATCTAGTGTTTAAGTGTTTATTTTATATATGCATTCAAATGTCACTCACCATCCACGACCCATTATCCTCAAGGTGTACATAATTTTTTGATCCTTTGCCGAGAGATGTCATTAGACAACACTTTTTTAAATCATATTCACGTATTGATTTGTATAAAGACTTCATGTTTACTGCTTTGTCGACACGCAAAGCTAGCGACCACTTAAGTGGCCGCTCGCCTATATGACACGTTTATGAAGGGGCCACTTAAATGGTCCATAGCCGTGAATGGGGTTATTTCTTTCAATTGTGTAATATATATTCCAAAGAGTTTTGATAAAAAAAAATCTAAAATTGCAATTAGAATTTTATGAAAGAATATTTCAATACTCGTATAAAATGTTAAGTTTGATTTATCTGTCAATATTACTGAATGACCTTTGCGCATATATATTGTATATAGTAAGATATTTTGCATATTATGATGTACAAATATTTGAGTTAGAAATCTAACATTTTATCATACATAATATCATTTTTTCAACAACAAAAGTGTCTTTTTTAAAAAAAAATTAAAAGTCTAAAACAAAGGTCACAATAGGTTGTGGTCCGGTGGCGAGTAGAGCCCATTAAACCTAAATCATGTAAAAATTAGTTTATACGAATAAATGTTTTATCAAATATTATTGAAATCCCCAACCGAGACAGAGAAAATCTGGAATCGAATGTGGATTATCTAGGCGTTATCTAGCCAATTACAGTAAATGCCTAGATAATCCACATTCGATTCCAGAGTTTCTCTGTCTCTGTTGGGATATCAATAATATTTGATATTAGCCCAGCATGGGTATAATCCAGTAATTATTGCCCACAAGTATTTGTACACATTCAAAATGTTGTTAAATGTTTTGTCGCTTGTTAATTTTTATTTTTGTTATGCGATTTTTTTTCTAAGCGATTACTTTCTTGCTGTTACTAGCTTTGCAAAAAGTGCTTGTACAATCCATAATTTGTTTTTATTATCTAATTTTAGAAATGGAAAAATGAAATTCACTTACGAAGGAGAGAATAATCGTGCAGCGTTAGTAGAATTTATGAGAGATCCCCAACCACTACAGAAGGCTTCTATAAAGTCACATATTCCTAAAGAAAAGGACTGGGCCCTTACTATTAGTGATGTTATTCACCTTACAAGTAATCACACCTTTTTAAAATTTATTTAATAGTCAGTTTCATTTTATTAATTGCCATATAAAGTGGCAAAATAACCGATGAAATAATGAGGAATTTCACGAATTTTTTCCTTTGATTTTTTGTACATTATGCTATTTAACAAAATGATAAAAGAACATTTAAAAAATTGTTAATATTTCGATACCTGAGTTCCAAACTGTAACAACTCAAAAATCATAGTTCTGAGATAATTAGGAAATAAGATTCTGGGCATGTTTAATCTCCTACTGCACATCTAATTTTTGTAAATTTTAATAAAAGTCTTGGATTATTTTCGAAAGTATATTCATTTTTACAATAAAGACCATAACTAACTAACTAACCATCACGCCACTTCTTCGTAGGGGTAGGCAGAGAGGATAAAACACCACTCTGTCCTGGCACATTTCCTTTGCTTCCTCCACATTCATACATCTTCTCACGCACGTCGATTATTCTGACTTTTCACATGACCCACTATCAAGTATTTGGTTGTACTTGATCATGCCATGTCTTTCTCAGCCTTCCTCGACTTCTACAACCAGACAACCCGCATCGTAAAATCATTTTTAGCCATTCTTTCATCATACATTCGCTCCACATGACCGAAACCATCGTAAAAGCCCTTCTTAATGTTGTCAATAATGCTTATCTCAGCCTTGCACTCTGTTCTTAATTTCGACATTTGTACACCCTACCATACATAGTCTCTTACCCACACATTCGCCTGAGAGATCGCATTTCAACAGCATTCAGTCTACTTTCATCCTTTTTTTCCAACTTTATGCTTTGCTTCCATACTATAGGATTGGAACCAGGACTCCATTATGCACTGCTAATTTAGCCTCTTGCGATATACACTTATTTGCTACGACAGACTTTAAGGCACCATTAACTCTGTTACCGGCACTAACCCTTCTTTCAATATCCTTGTCCATATTTCCATCTCTAGTAAACATACTACCCAGATATACAATTCTTCTACCTGTTTCAAACTATCTCCATTTACTACAATCTTACATTCAGTATATGAATGTAAGATTATTTACATTTATTATATGAATGTTCTGTCTTTATACAGAATAAGTAAAATAATGCGTTTGTATAAAAAATGCGTAGAAAGAATGTGACTTTTTTGTTTGAATGTAATCTGTTCATTATGTTGAATATTTGTGTAGTAGACCTGTAGTTAAACTAATGGTATATTTCCCTAGGTGACACATTTGATCCAATGCTCAAAGAAGAAAAGTCTGCATTAGTTGTGTTCCACGCACCTTGGTGTGGGCACTGCAAGCGCATCAAGCCAGAGTATGAAAGGGCTGCCTCTCTTCTCAAGGATAGAGGCGTAGTATTTTGAGATCTCGTCAGTGATATTATTATTCTATATGCGCTTCCTATGTGGATTATACGGCTTCCACAATCTGCCTGCAAACATTTAGCCGCAAGCTCCTGCTCTATAATGCTGTATAAAATGGATACATGTATTTAAATAATAATAATAATAATTGGATAACTTTTTAAGCGCCATTTTTATGAAAAATCACCTCAAGGGCATTGACATAACTTAATCAATTTCCAGACCAATAAATTTACGAAGGCAAAATCTAACAAGAATTTAAACTATGGAAAATTTATGTTACTTATACGTATATGAAGTGCTAGAATCCAATTTGTCTTGCAGCTACAAAGCGCACGGACAGCTGAAATTTCAGCTCTCCACCTACCGCATTTGATTAAAAATAATTTATATGGTCGCGACATGATTTAATGAAAAGTTATGAATACCAATAGGGGCTCAACTCCAATTCATTTTATTTAAAGCTCTCTGAAGGCAATTGTAGTATATGGCCCAACAAGCCCAGACAGTCTCCATACTATTAAATGCAATTTCCACCAATCCAAGATGAACATCCAGTTCTTTCTGTTACGTACACTCCTAGGTAATTTAAATTCTGGACTTTTTTGAAGACTGGTTGCATTTTGGTTACAAATGCCAGAAGTATTATTTCTTGTCTCCTCCGCATTCCTCATCCTACTTAACCCATTCACGGCTATGGGCCATTTAAGTGGCCACTGCAAAGATCTGGCGAGTGGCCACTTATGTGTTTGCCAGCTTTGCGATAAAGCAGTAATCATGAAGTCTTTATACAAATCGATACGTGAATATGATTAAAAAAAGTGTTGTCTAATGACATCTCTCGGAAAAGGATCAAAACATTATGTACAATTATGTACACCTTGAGAATAATGGCTAATGAAGGGTGAGTGACATTTAAATGCAATTAAATCATCATCATACCATATCTGCCTCCCTATGTGGAGCATATGGAATCCACAAACTGCCTCCAGGCCAAGCGATCGGCCGCCAGCTCCCGTGCATCCTCCCAAGTTAATTCCACGTCCCGCAGCTCTGACGCAAACTGCCGACGAATTGTCAACAGTGTACGACCGGGACAACCTGATGCCTTGTAAAATAGGCAAGCATGGTGGCGGCTCTCGGGAGGCATACGTAGTATATGGCCTAGCCAGCCGAAACGCCTTCGCCGGATTACCAAGGGTTGCTGTGTCCTTTGCCTCACCTCTGTGTTCCTTACAAAGTCAAACCACCGCACACCTAAAATTCTTCTAAGACACCTACAAATGTCTGCTATCTTGGGTCCTGGTTAGGTGCCACGATTTGCAGCCATAGAGGAGAACAGGTGTGATGAAATACATAAAATAAACACTAAAACACTAGATCCCTGTGATTCTAATGATACAGATATAATGTATATGTATTCCTTATGCCTTTTTTATTGTTCGGAAACTGTAACGTGATGCCCTACATGACATAATCATGATGTAATTAAGATAAATGTATAGACGGCAAATGCTGTCGCCCGTATTACGTATTATAGGTACACTAGTTACGCCATGAATGGGTTATGGTATTATCAGCACTTAGGAATGAAATTGTAATTTGTCTTATACAAAAAAAAAAATAAGGCATGTGTATAGGGAGGAGGATTTGTTTGAAACAAGTTAGTACCTACCTTATTATTTTTCCAAAATTGATATTACTGCACTCTTATTTTAAAATAACAATATCTTGATCCTTAGTTACTGTTATTTAAAAATAATAAACACATCAAAAATAGAAAAAAAAAAACGTTTTAAATCAATATTGTATAATAATGATTGGAATTCTGTAATATTTTGGATAATATGATTGTAGATAACGGGAATGCTGGCTGCTGTTGACGCTACGAAGGAACCTGAACTAGCTTCCAAATTCGGAGTCAAAGGATATCCAACTCTGAAATACTTCTCTGGTGGTGAATTCAAATTCGACATTAGTCTCAGAGAGGAGATGAAAATTGTTGAATTTATGAAGGTAAACATAATTCACTTAACAACATTTTGAATGTGTACAAATACTTGTAGACAAATTACTGGATTATACCCATGCTGGGCTAATATCAGATATTATTGATATCCCAACAGTAGTCATCAAGTGGCCACTTAACCCAGCCAATGACAGCCATGTAAATGCCTAGATAATCCACATTCGTTTCCAGAGTTTCTCTGTCTTTGTTGGGATATCAATAAAATCTAATAATTAACTTATGCTAATTATCCTAACTATCAATTATTTATATAACACGAATTCTATATATTCCACATAGAATTCTCATTTTTTTATGAATACCTCGCTGGACAAAACCTGTACTGAGGTATTCATCTACAAAATCATATTTGTAACCGAGTGTTTATCATTGGTGTATACTTATGAATTAATTGATCGATTATAAATGTTTTGACATTTGAAAAGTTGGTTTAATGAAGGTGCGTGCGTGAGAAGATGTATAAATGTGAGATGAGCAACGTGTGTCAGGGCAAAGTGGTATTGTGTTCTATTCTCTGCCTTCCCCTACAGATAAAGGGCATGGTGGTTAGTTAGTTATACATATCGCAATACCATTGGAAAACGGTAAACTAAACACATTTTTAGAAGCATTTATAAGTTTGATTTAGTGTAAAAAATCAGTCAATTTGTGTTTTTTTCAATTCATCTAAAAAATAATCATCATGATTCATCACCATACTATATCCACTCCCTATGTGGATCTCTTAGGCGAATGTGTGGTAAAACTATGTATGATAGGTGCACTAATGTTGAAATTAGAGCAGAATGCAAGGCTGAGATAAGCATTATCGACAAAATTCAGAAAGGTCTTTTACGTTGGTTCGGTCATGTAGAGCGAATGGATGATGAAAGAACGGCTAAAAAAATATACGATGCGACTGTGCCTGGATGTAGAAGTCGAGGAAGGCCGAGAAAGACATGGCATGATCAAGTAAAACAAGTGCTTGAAAGTGGGCATGTAAGAAGTCGGAAAAATCGACGTGCGTGCATGAGAAGATGTATGAATGTGGAGGAAGCAAGAGAAGTATGCCAGGACAGAGTGGTGTGGCGTTCTATCCTCTCTGCCTACTGCTTCGGGGAAATGGCGTGATGGTTAGTTAGTTAGTTAGTTAGTTAGTTATGTGGAGCATGTGGATTCATGATTAAATATAAAAACATTGATATGTTTGAAAATAAGCTCAGTGAAGCTTACAGTGGATATATATATATATTATAATCTTTACAATTATATTGGTCAGTAACAATAAAATATATATGCCTATAGTATACAGGAAAACCTCCATTATCCAAATCAATTAGGGATAAAAGGAGACCTGTTAATCGAAGCATCAAAATAAAAATAGTCAAATGTAAAAATACCTAATTTGCCCTTTATGAATTTCAAAATTTTGTATGTATTCCTAATAATGAACTTTTCTCCTGGGATTTAGCGACTTCGCTATATGGAAGTTACACTGTATTTTCACAAAGTGCTAACCCCATATTTGTGTACAAAAAAAGGTTTGCAATACCATATTTTGACATGATTTATGATGGAAATGTTTCTTGGTAATCTGGATAATGGAGGTTTTTCTAATTAACATTTTATTAATTTAATTTTGCTTATTTTCATTCTGATTTTGCTGTTGTTTTGATTAGAACTAACGGCGAAAAGTTAAATCCAGTAAAGAAAATGTTCGCTACCCTATATTTTTGTAAATAAATTGAAGGATCCTCAGGAGCCAACTCCACCCCCTCCTCCGGAGCCCATGTGGCCTGACAATGACCAGAGTAACATTGTCCATCTGCAAAACATTGACTTTCGCTCAACCCTCAAAAAGAAGAAGCACGCTCTAGTCATGTTCTATGCGCCATGTAAGTATATCAAAATTGATGTATTGTTAACTAACTAACTAACTAACCATCTCGCCATTTCCCCGTAGGGGTAGGCAGAGAGGATAGAACGCCATACCCACTCTGTCCTGACATACTTCCTTTGCTTCCTCTACATTCATACATTTTTTCATGCACATATGCCGATTATTCCGACTTTTCACTTGTCCACTTTCAAGTACTTGTCGTACTTGGTCATGCCATGTCTTTCTCGGCCTTCTTCGGCTTCTACATCCAGGCACACTTGCATTTAAACTTCTTTTAGCCGTTTTTTCATCACTCATTCGCTCCACATGACCAAACCATCGTAAAAGCCCTTTCTTAATTTTGTCGATAATGCTTATCTCAGCCCTGCACTCTGCTCTGGTTTCGACATTTGTACACCTATCATACATAGTCTTACCACACAGAGATCGCATTTCAACAGCATTCAGTCTACTTTCATCCTTCTTTTTCCAACACCACGCTTCACTATCATACATAAGGGTTGGTACCAGAACTCCGTTGTGTACTGCCAATTTTGCTCCTTTCGATAGGTTCTTATTTGCCACTATCGATTTAAGGCACCATTAAATCTGTTTCCGGGACTAACCCTTCTCTCAATGTCCCTATCCACATTTCCGTCTCTTGTAAACAAACTTCCCAAATATACAAATTCTTCAACCTGCTTTAATCTGTCTCCATTTACTATAATATTACATACGGTCATATTCACATTTCTTTCAAAAACCATCACATTTGATTTTTCCACATTCATTAACAAATCACTCTCCTTGCACACATCGAAAACCTTTGTGACCAAGGACTGCAGCTCCTCTTCGCTATCAGCAAGAAGCATGTATTGTTAATACTTAACAAATTTAATACAAATTAACTTCTCACATTCTAAATGACTGTAAAGGAAACTAAATTGCCTATTGTATTGTATCATTGGCATTTTTTAAACATTTACCTGTTACTTTTAAAGTCAAATTATCACTCTTGCCTAAGGCCTGTGTGCATCGTAGAATAAGTCGTAGAATAAATATTTGGTAAAATATTGGATTCACATTATTTTATGTTTTGACAGGGTGCGGACATTGTAAGCGTGCTAAGCCAGAAATGTTGAAACTGGCCGAAGCCTTTAAGGAAGATCCCCGAACTATTATAGGAGCAGTAGACTGTACTGAAAATCAGAGCTTGTGCCAAGAAAATGGCATCAAGGGCTATCCAACAATGAAGATTACAGTTACTACGATAAACTTAGAAGAGATTATAATGGAAACAGAGTGGTATGTGATTTATTTACTACTGTATTATTTTCAGTGTTTGACTTGTCATAATAAACAACCTATTGTTTTAATTATAGAGATGAAGAACCGAGTTTTTAGGTACTTTTGAACCAATTTTATATATTTTTTCATGTCATGTTTTACGTGCAACAATGATTACATAATACGCCATGCAAGATATTTTGATTCGGGTTATAGTGAATAGACATTTATTTATTTATTTAGTACATTGCAGTTTTTAAGACGTCATATTGTTATTTTCAATGCATTCCTCACTGGGGGACCCCCGTGCTGAGGAAAGCATTTTACAAGCTAATGTTTTTTTTTTTTTTTTTCATGGTTGACATTATTTACAAAAAATATAACAAGTTAAACAATATTAATTTACACACACTTGATCAATGTCACTCACTAATACTATCACCAAAATGGTAGGTAGATGAGGTTCAAATATATTATGACAATTATTGTTGCAATATCTTGAGTCTTGAGCACACTTTAATACGATACTTTAATTCGATATTAAGTTAATTTTTATGTGGTGACCATGGTTTCAGGATCCTTAAAAACAATAGTAAATTCACCGAAGTTTTTCTGTATGCTTCTTATGTTTTGATTTAAAATCTTGAATGATTTTTCTTTATTTAGAAATTCAGGATTGCACAAATCTTCCCCTATAATATATTTTCAAACAATTAACATGATAAAGTAATATTTGTGTTTTTTTTTCAGGTAGCTGATATGGCCAGTTTCATGAAAGACCCTTCATTATCTGGTGCTTCACCCAGTGTATCAAAAACTTCAGTAGAAGAAACTCGTTCGGAGTATGAAATTAAGACATTGGCACTAAATGACGAATCGTTTGAGAGGGAAGTTTCTTCTCCTGGATTGACGTTTGTAATGTTTTATGCTCCATGTAAGTTTGCAGTACATATTTCATCATCATCATTCCATATCTCACAAACTGCCTCCGGGCCAAGCGATCGGCCGCCAGCTCCCGTGCATCCTCCCAAGTCAAGTCCACGTTCCGCAGCTCTGACGCAAACTGCCGACGAATTGTCAACAGTGGACGACCGGGACGCCGAGAACCTGATGCCTTGTAAAATAGGCAAGCGTGGTTAAGGCTCTTAGGAAGCATACGTAGTATATGGCCTAGCCAGCCGAAACGCCTTCGCCGGATGACAGTAGATACCATGGGTGCCTCTGTGTTCCTTACAAAGTCAAACCACCGCACACCTAAAATTCTTCTACCTATTCTCAAAACTCAGAAGTCTGCTATCTTGGGCCCTAGTTAGGTGCCACGATTCGCAGCCATAGAGGAGAACAGATGTGATGCAGGCGTATTTTGTTTTAACCGAGTAAACATCCGATCTCCAGACAGCTTGCATACTGTTGAATGCGGTGCCCGCTACTCCAAGCCGCACTCCCAGTTCTTTCTGAACTCTGCCGTTTTCTGTCATGTATGCTCTTATTATTTGATTGATATAATTGTGATGTAAATTTTCTTTCAGGGTGTGGACATTGCACTAAAGTGAAACCAGAATTTGAAGCTGCAGCCAAACAAATTGAAAAAGAGAATTGGCCAGCGAGATTACGCTTCGTTGATTGTTCGGCTAACCCCATTACAGCCAACGCACATCAAATCAAATCATATCCAACATTGAAGTTATTTGGTCGCGGTAAAAGTCCTCAGACTTACAACGGAAATAGAAGCTCTGAAGATTTTGTCAATTTCATAAAAAGGCAAATGAATATGAATAAAAATGAAAAGGTGGAACTTTAATACGACAAATAATATAATATTAGAAAAATTTTACCGCATGGTTTTTGCCTTTTTTCGGTAAATTATCGAACAAATTGTTTTAGACTAAAGTTCTTGTGAAAAACATTCACAAACACAACCCCAAATAAAATAATTGTTATAAAAGTAAACACAATAAGGATGCGAACCTTTTTTTCTAAAGTTTTTACTAAGTGGTAAAATTTTTCGTTGAATAAATTGTTTATAAATGTGATCTGACATGACTATTAAATTTAAAAGTCTCTTGTAACAAATAATAAAAAATAAAAAAAAGCCTCAAATATTATGTCGACACAATCGAAAATCACTCGCATACGAGTGAAGGTTGTTAATATAAATTTTAAAAAAATTAATTATCCACGTCTTCTCCATTATCGACAGTATGAACAGATCGATCAAGTCAATACAAATCTACATTTTATTTAAAATACTCATTTATATATAATACGAACCATAATTTTTTTCCTAATAAAATCAATATTAGATATAGATAAGTTGACTGATTTGTCGTTGTCGTGTATTTTTGCTTAAATTTAAAAGACTAATGTAAAATTTATTGTTATAATTTATAATATAATCGTTTTATAATGCTTTTATAATTTTTAATAAATATAAATATAAATATTTTTTATGCTGTTAACTAAATTCCGACAATGTATTACTGGAACATTTTGGGTGTGTTCAAATACTTGTACACAAATCTGGATTTATCCCATGACGGGAGTAGGTATATATTTCATTTTATATCCCAGCAGAGATGATATAAATACTTAACTTCAATAAATAAAAAAAACACCTTTTTAGTTAGACCACTTATATATAGTTATTATTCCAGTAAACTGGTTTCGCTATCGCTAGCATCGTCAAACTGGCAATAAACTATATAAGTGGTCTAACTAAAAAGGTGTTTTATTTATTAAAATGCAATTCCACCAGAAATGTCAGTAGATAATCTCAAACAACTTAACTTCAATATCAATGCATAGATGGAGCTAGCTACGCGCTGGTGAATGGTTTTCGATTCGTAACAGTATACACAAAATCAAAATTGTTACCTGGTGTGGATATTCGCTAATAAGCGGAATGGGGAATGTTGTAGTACATAAAGTGGCCACTTAACGAACTCGAATATCCATATTACTGAATTTGAAAAAAATTCTACCTCATCTCTGTAGGGATATAAAATTAAATGTATTACTGTATTGTTATTTAACGCCATCTTAAGCTTGTAATATCGTCGCTTTAATTCAAAAGTGTTACATATGTAAAATCTTGATTTTTCAGGAGAGCGTTTTTAAGTTTTTTGAATGTTATTGAATTTAAATTCTCTGAAAGTATTTCACTCTGCTGAATGATTTTTTTTACAGGAGACACTTTGGACCACATTCTTTCAATGTGTATACTTCACTGAACCTAAAGCTCACGTGGCTTTTTAGCAATTAATTTTCAAACCACGATGTAACACTTTTCACAAAAAAATATCAAAAGGGCCCATGGTCTAATGTACATTGCAACTGTTTATGTTACAAATGTTTACGTGGTGCTCCTCTGGATGTTCATCAACTACTGACTTAATGACCGATGAAACTGTCTTCTGCTACAGCCACGCTGGTTTTGTCGAAGAGTTAAAAACTGTTTTATCGCCCCTAATTCCAAAAACATCAATTTTAGAAACGACGATATTTTTTATCAAAAAAATTGGGTAATTTCATTTTTGGAGTGAACTTTTTGAAGTTGCCCAGAGGCCC
>JAGVSP010004280.1:0-16110 GCA_022494985.1 Micrasema minimum
TTCTCTCTCCCTCTCAGTCTCCCACGGAAAACCGTGGGCGACGGTTGTGTGTGTGTTCTCCATCGAAAAAAAATATTACGCGTGACTAAAAATTAAAAAATGGCACGGCTTATATAAAAGTTAGTTTAGTTAAAGTGGACATGTTTTTGAACTGCCAAAGGTAGATTGACTAACTGCTTTTTGATACGGAATCTTTTAGCGTCAGTTTTTTTTAATGTATTTACATTATTTACAGACCTTCAAACCAATTATTTGCATTATCATTTGATGTTTTTTGTATGCATTGAAATATCCCTCTACTTTTGAAATTATTTTCAATCGCTTGTCTATTTGTGAATACTGCATTTTATCAGTGACAAGATTAAACAGCGAAAAATGTTGAATAAATAAATGTTTATTTTCGATGTCAGTGGATCGACTCCGCGTTTCATGGTAAATATTGTTTGGAAATTGTACATCAATAGTCAATATCGTATAAAAATAGTAGTATTTAAATCATTTGTAACACCTGAAATAAACTACTGCCTGATGTTTTATTTTCATACAAAAAAAAATATAAATATTTCGTGGGTATCTGGTATACTGGCAAAAACGCTAACTCGAAAATATGCTGTTTGGATTTAATGATGCAGTATTGTTAAGTTTTTAAAGCTCTACAATCGGCAGAAACACAAATTTTGGATAACTTATAAAGCGCTTTTTTTTTCTGAAGTACCTAACCTAAAATCATATTTCTTTCTTTCTCTAAAATAAAAAGGAAATACTGCTATTAACAATAAAAGTTTTCTAAGTATGAAAATTAATTACATGTTTGAAAAAATGAGAAATAATAATGTTTCAACTCATAATGCAATAGAATAAAAAAAAATTTAAAAAATTGGAAAAAAAAACTTAAATGCTTGATTTCTCAAAACAGGTATATTAGAGTTAACGTTTTTTGCCAGTATACCCACGATTTGCTCACTTAAAATTGAAAATTCTTAATTCATTGTACCAAACATAGCACTGTGTGCACAACATTAAAATATAAATGAATAAATAATTAAAAAATCTATACGGGGTTAAGGAAGCAACGCCAACTGCAAGCAACGTTTGTGTTACCCCCTTTTTTAAAATTATATTTTTTATTTTTAAAATTATACTAATCATGTACTCTTTGGCACAAATAACATCTGTGGGTAAACAGATGATTTTTTTTATTGACATTACTTGGTGGAATTCAATGATTAAATTATTTAAATATAACTACTAAAAAGTTAAATAAAAATACTTGTACACTTCCATTTTTTTATTTATTTGACCAGTTGGCGCTTTCGCCCTGTAACGGCATCTTTCAGACTGGTAACATGTTGTACAAGCCAAATAAATAACAGTTTTTACAAAATAAATTTAGACACTAAACACATGAGTTATGAGAAAAGATAAAATATAGACAATGACCTATGTTTTTTTTAAATAACGTATTTATCTCCTTTAAGAAATTTTGCACCTTCAAAACGACAGACACTAAACAAAAAAAATTTTATTTAGAAACAACATTTTGAGTGGGTCCAAATACTTGTAGACAAAAACTGGATTTCACCCATTACGGCCTAATAATTACAATTTGACATCTCAACAGAGACGAGAAACTTGGAAATACAATGGATATCTAGGCGTTTACAGGGCTTATGACCCTGTCATTGGCTTTTAAGTGGCCACTTGATGTATGACACATGTCTAAAATGCTTAGCAATTTTCTCAATGGATGGCAGAGAGTTCACATGTGAAGCGTCGCGCCATTTTACTGTATATTGGCAGATATGGAAATCAAATACTAGGGGAAATGGGGAATGTTGTAATACATTAAGTGGCCACTTAACCCAGCCAATGACAGGTCATAAGCCCTGTAAACGCCTTGATATCATATTCCCTTTCCAAGTTTCTCGTCTCTGTTGAGATGTCAAATTTGTAATTTTTATTAGTATTATTATTAGGTTATATTTAGTTAAATATTTAATAAAACCGATACACTGACACGATTTTTTTTAAAAATTCTTTGATCGGTTTTCTAGCGTTGGATTTTTAGATTTTATTGTCAATAAGAGTTTTGTAAATTAAAAATATCCCGACATAAGTATAACTCAAATTGTCAAAATATAGTGTCGCCGTTGTTTTAGGTGCGAATTCTCAAAAAAATTATACAAACACGCTCCTGGTAGATATCTAAACCATGTAAAAAAATTCATAACATTGCTCAAGTGCAAAATCCCAGGGAAAAAATCGAGGATTACGATTGTGTGGAGGAACGGCCCCGGGTCAACACCCAGTTTTTTATTTATGTGTCATTCAAAATAAATCACCCTGTAAATTTATGATATATTCGTCGTAAAATCATGATCCTCACCGTTAATATAAGAATTTGTATGTAAATGTGGTTTTTTTCATTGGACAGACATAAAAATATCAATAATTTTGAATTTTTCGCTGTATTCAAGCACCTTAATAATAAATTCATAACATATGGATAAAATAAACTGGTAACCTATTAGAATATGGTGATATTGGTCGTTGCAGTTATTTATCACTCCAAAAATAATTTCTATAGTTCTTCTTCTTCTTCTTTCACCACGTTCGCTCCTAAGTGGAGCATGTGGACATCACTAGATCCCTCCAGGAGACCCTATCGCCAGCCAGCTCTCTTGCCTCCTCCCACGTCAGGCCCGCATCCATCAGCTCTATAGTTATTGACAATAATTATTAAATTTAATCAAAATGAGACTGTAGGTGTGTGTATTATATCCCATCCCCCAACTCAATTGTATTCTGTCTTTTGTAAAGATAGGATGGTCTTTGGATAGGTATTGTGATAGGGTTACGGCAGGGGACGTATGAAATAGTGTCAGCCAGATAGGATGATAGGATGATAGTGTGAGATGCACACATGCGTTCTGTTCCCTCCCCTCAATTCCCTAATCCGCCCCTCCATTGAGACCCTGACCGCGGATGCACGGGTGGATGTCTGGGTTGGGGTGCCTGGCGAGGCAGTATGCTGTCTCCACACACGGGTGGTAGTAATTACTAATAAATAATGATCGGGCTAGAAACTAACATACCCTACTACTGTTATTTTGGACCGACTCTGGTTGGTTTTGGTGATGGAAACAATGAAAATTATAATACATAAGCCGAGACAGTGGTAGGGGCAATGAAAGCATTTGTTCGCGTACATAACGTAAATTCATCCGTATTTTCATCACACTAACAATCTTAAAATCGCGGTTTAGCTTGTTGAAAAAATCGGTAGAGTTGGCTGGACTGAAAAAAGACTCGATAGTCTTTAAAGCAGTCTAGGGAAAGGGTGGCTTTCATTGTGTAGGTGTTGCTTATAAGCAATATGCAAATTAATTATAAATTTGTGATAAATTGTAAAAAATATGATGATTTATCGTGAATTTATGGTTTATTTAACCTGTTAAAGTTAGTCGTAATTCCTGCAATTCCTTTTTATAACGCAGTACTTGAGAGCCAAAAAGCCACGCATTTAAAATTCTACTTTTTAAGGTGACGCATTTAATTGATTTTTTAGCCGCAGTTTGACGCGATGGATGTGAATCACGCCGTCCTGGTAGACCGTCGATGACCATCTTACGGACGTACTCGGCGGAGCTGATGGAAGCGAGCCTGAACCATCGTCCGAGACCTCCCTTAATTTTGTCGATAATGCTAGTTTTCTTCGTTTTTAAACCATGTTAAATTAAAATATAATGTGTCATTGTACTCAGAATCAGAAAATTCACTTTATTTTGGATTACTATAACATGGGATAAAATTTAAAATACAAGTAATTATGTGTATAGGCGTGGGAAAAAATAAAGCTGAAGGACTATCCGTTAAATACTTTTGAGTGATGCAATTAATTAAAAACACATTTCAGTTTTTAATTAAAATACCGGTTTCAAAGATTGGAAGAGCAGATATGAGTTTTGAGAATTTAAGAACATTAACTGAGAATGTATTAATAAAATAAGTGTGTGAATTGCCATCGATTTATAACGTTTTGTCCGCCTCGTAGCATAGTGGTAGCGCATTTGGCTACCGTGCATGAGGTCGCGGGTTCGATAACCGTAGAGGGTCAATATTTATATTAATGTGAATTTCATATTAATATTTCATGTGTCAGTCGAAGGTATCTTCGACTGGTTCTGAAGCGCAAGACTGATCATTTTTCCTTCACGTAACGTATGTTTTACCACACATTCGCCTGAGAGATCGCGTTTCAACTGCATTCAATCTCCTTTCATCTATTTTTTCCAACACCATGCTTCGCTTCCATAATTTTTTTAAATTGGAGTTACTTATTGTTTACCTTGCTTATGATGTATAAGGTTTATTTTTTATTTATTTATTATTTATTTAAAACATATTACAAAGTACAAATTAAAAATACTAAATTTGTCCTCACTGGGATAACCCGTGCCGAGGGTTTTTCATCAATATTTCATCAAGTGCATTTTCTTTCATTGACTGTCTTTCGTTGGTCATCCATATATTGTGTTGGGATCAGGCGGGATAAATGTGGTGTGGAACGAAGGGAACCTCTCCGCATTTGCCTGAGATGATGAGAAAACTCCGGAAAACTCACCATGGAGAAGGCGGCTATCGATGGACATCAACAGTCTCTGATCAACTTGAAGAGTGTTCGGCATTTTGTGTCGCGTTTATTTTAATAATTTCCTTCACTATATTTATCATAATATAAATATGATACCACCTCTTGTGATAATTTATTATGATTTATCACGGATTGGGTGTCCTGAAGATCCTCACCTTGACTTCTGCGTCGCCCCTCCAGCTGTTGTCTCTGAAAGCAAAAAAGGGGCAAAGCATCAACTGGTGGGGGACATTTGGAGGGATTTCACTATCACATGGGCAGCTGTCGATCTCAGAGATCTTTAATCTGTTTAGATAGCTCGTGAACCCTCCGTGTCCTGTAAGGATTTGAGTGAGTTCGAACCTGGCATCTTTCTGGTTGTTTCGCTCAAATAACGGTCACTCCAGAGCTGAAGGGCTATTTTTATTTTTAGCAAAGCTAAACGGGATATCTGCAAAATCTGTACATCTCCCGCGCCTTCGTTGCCGAGGATTCCTCAATGTCCGCTTATCCAGCCGATATAGACGTTCCATACAGTCATTAGGATTGGTACCAGAACTCCACTACGACATAACGTTGTCAAATATATTATTTTATACTGTTCAACAAATGGATACGCGCCGGTGTTTTTTGAAAATGATTGTATTTCGTTGAAAATTGAAAATAACCCACCAGTTACATAGTTATGGGAAAGAATCTAGGATAGGTCATGACGTCATCAGTCGCTAGTTGTGCCTACTATCGCGCGTTATCAACGTTTATAACTGATATTTCAAGATAACTATCAAATTGTCTATTTGGCTGTGAATCACTCGAATAGAAAAGAAAATAATAATAATGAAAGCACAGCAGAGTTAGCATGTCATGTCGGCCGGAAAAAGCTAACTAACTAACTAACTAACTAACCATCACGCCATTTCCCCGAAAAGGTAGGCAGAGAGGATAGAACGCCACACCACTCTGTCCTGGCATACTTCTCTTGCTTCCTCCACATTCATACATCTTCTCATGCACGCACGTCGATTATTCCGACTTCTTACATGCCCACTTTCAAGCACTTGTTTTACTTGATCATGCCATGTCTTTCTCGGCCTTCCTCGACTTCTACATCCAGGCACAGTTGCATCATATATTTTTTTAGCCGTTTTTTCATCATCCATTCGCTCTACATGACCGAACCAACGTAAAAGACCTTTCTTAATTTTGTCGATAATGCTTATCTCAGCCTTGCATTCTGCTCTAATTTCAACATTAGTGCACCTATCATACATAGTTTTACCACACATTCGCCTGAGAGATCGCATTTCAACTGCATTCAATTTACTTTCATCCTTATTTTTCCAACTCCATGCTTCGCTTCCATACATAAGGGTCGGTACCAGAACTCCATTATGCACTGCCAATTTAGCCTCTTAAAAAGCTAAGATCAAAAATATATAAATATGGGTTGTACGGAGTAGCTGCATTAATTGCATTTCGATAATGTTAATCCAACATAAAAGATAACCCGATTTCTAATTAATAATTAGCTAACAAAGCAATAAAATTACATTTTAAGATTTTTTACACAATGGCTTCTTTTAATACGATTTTTTTTTTTTAGTAATGATAAAAATACATCCGTAGGATGGTCATCGACGGTTTGCCAGGACGCGGACGGCGGTATCCTCTTTCTTTTTACTTATCGTTTAAATATTCAGATTTCCCAACACATACACCACACTCCACACACATACAACAACACAACATACACATGACATAACATAACCACCCTGTTTGCTCACTTCTAATTGGTGTTATGTTGTATATATTACCTCAAATTGAAAATTCTTAGTTCATTGTACCAAACATAGCACTGTGTGCACAACATTAAAATATAAATAAATATTGAATATTTCAAATCTCACAAAGAGCGATTTTCTGTCTCGTTTTCTACACTTATACCTAAAACTAGGGATTTCTTGTGTACCACATTTAATAAATAAATAGATACTTATTCACTCATTTCACTCCTGTTCTGCAATTTTTGCATTTCACGTATAATTTTTTTTTAAAATAAAAATAAATAATAATTTTAAAAATACGTCTATACCTATGTATGAAACTTTTTTGATACTGTAGAAACGTTTTTATATTTTAAAAATGTGTCGTTTCGACTACTTCAAAAAGTAGTTTGAGAAAATGTTCCTTATGGAGCATACTCAACCACGTGGACTCGCGACCGCTTTCCCATACAAACGTACAAACGTATTCCTCGATTTTCTCCCTGAAATTTAACATTGGAGCAATGATTTTTTCACACATTTTAGATATCGACCAGATGCATGTTTGTATCGTCTTATTTTTTAAATAATTTATTTGTCTCCTTTAGCAAATGAAATATTAAAAAAATAAGACGATGAAAAGACGCATCTGTAGCTCGATCACAGATCACTATCGACGCGGTAATAAGCGACGTGATAACGATTTCTTACCGTGGATGTTTAACGTTTTCGCGATCACAATGGAACAAGCGTTAAAAGTTATCGAGCGGGATTATTTTTTAATTTTGCCACATTTTAACCTGATGCTTGGCAACACCTAATATTAAATGTCAAAATTCAAAATATTTACCTTTTTTTCTAGACGTTCTACGCACTTTTTTTCTCCTCAAATGCGTAGAAAACGAGCGCATCAAGTCGCGAGCCATTTCCCGAGATTGAATAACGTACGAAATTCAACTTCGCTCATTTCAAGAGGATTGGGTTGAATCTCGCACATATCTTCTTTCAATATTTCTCGAGTGCCGTATTGCATTTAGCCGGCGATCGGCAAGCCAAATATTGAGAAAAGCAGTCGGCATAATAAACAATCCGACACGCGCGTTGACTTTCTTGATTTGACGTTTGACGTTTAGCCGCGATATTTATTATCATCTATGGTGCTCGGCAACGCGAACGTGGTATGAACGTATGTTCATTGTGATCGGTCAAATGGTTAGCGTTAGCACGTGGTTAGCACGTTTTTAACTACGTCGATAGTTATCTGTGATTGAGCTCCAGGTCTATATCTAAAACGCGTGAAAAAATCATTGCTCTAAAGTTAAATTCCAGGGAGAAAATCGAGGAATACGTTTGTATGGGAAGCGGTCGCGAGTCACGTGGTGGAGTATGCACCTGATTTGTGTCGATTGTCGATGGATTCAAAATAGATTAGGCGGCTTGACCTATCGGCAGATCGATTTTCCGCATCGGCTAACTACCGCTTGAGAAAAACATCCAAATATCGACATCGTTAGGATGCTGACGACACAATTTGAAGCCATTATGTGGGCGCAGAAGATCCTCCAATAGTGATGTCACCGTGTTTCTAATTGCTAGCAGCACGCTCGCCACTATCTTGTCACACTTTTCTAATTTGTGACCAGTTTTAGCAAAACAAAGGCGAGCTGAACCCGTTTCTTACGAAAAATAATATTGGCAGACAACAAGAATTTCAGAGAAGTGACATTCGTATGTGAAAAATACTACTTGTCTAGTGTCTAGTTGCCCACGTTTCGTGTATTGATCTAAGTCTTGGAGTCTTTAGACGCTGGAATGTGATAATAAGTGGTGTTATGAAATTAACCCTAGGAAGCGTATATTTTTAGAAAATTTCTATGGAAACGCCCCTTTTAGTGAATTCTTTCCCGGGTTCGATTCCCGGTGAGAACACAAAAATCAAAAGTAATTTTTTTCAAGCCTGGGTGTTTGTGATGTTGTCCCCCTCTGTAATTGGGCCTCCAGTGGCCTGTTGGTTAAAAAAAAAAAAAAAAATTCTTGTTCGATAGAAGACATAGATCTTAAAAACCGATAAAATAGTTGCGTTCATGAACATCGTTTTCTTGCTCTGTGATCAGTCGATCAGTGATGTATGGGGTATGGGTGTGGACTGTGAACCGTGGTCTCTTGCGTCTCATTAATATAAAAACGCCATAAATATGACATGCTTATCATTCGACACACAATAAACTCAGAATATCACCGAAAAACCCGTTTCTAAAAACCCAAAACGAAAAGGCGCCTTATGTATATATGCGGTACCTTTGACTGGCGCTGAAGCGTAAGACTGGTTATCTTGCCATCGTGTTATAAATTATCAAGACACACTTGGGCCCTAGCTAGGTTAAAAAATTCTTATTATTTTAGAGATTTTTCCCTATCAATGATATTGGGCCCCCAAACGTCAAAGAAATCGCTCGTATTTTTCCTTATTAATGATTTTGGGCCTAGTTGGTTAAAATCACTTAATATTTTTCCTTATTAATGATTTTGGGCTTTGGTTAGGTCCAAAATCACTTTATATTTTCCCTTATTAATGATTTTGGGCCCCAGTTGGTTAAAAATCACTTAATATTTTTCCTTATCCACGATTTAGGGCCCTAGTGAGGCCCAAAATCACTTAGTATTTTTTATTATCAATGATCTCGTGTAAGTATTGTAATTTAGTGTATCCAGTTCCAGTACTATACTACTTATCGCACCATGAATTCTAAGCTGTACTAATTTTAAAAAGTCAGCTTTTAGGAAATCGAAAAAAAAAAAAAAAAAAACTGAAAAACTATTGTTTCATTGAAATTTGATTTTTTAAATGCAATATCTCGACATAGGGAAGAGATAGAAACATGTTTCTTATGCCCACTTTATATGAGACAGTTTCTTGTTCAGAAAACTACACAGTTTCTTGTTCAGAAAACTGTGCAGTCTGTCAAACTTCTGTCAAAAGACACGCTAAATATGTGTATTTTTGAAACGCGATTGTAAGTTATTATCGTATGCTTGCTCTCAGGAAATTGTATATTTAGCTAATTATGTATATATATGTTATTGTTTTTTTACGTATTTAAAAGCATACAATAAACCAATGTCTATTTAAACGTTTACATAAAAAACATTGACTGTCATGTCAGCTTAAATCTGACACTAGCACACAGTTTTTCATGCAGTTTTACCTTTATACGGGACCGTTTTCAGACTGCACAGAAAACTGTGTAGTAAACTGCGCCATATAAAGATAGCTTTAGACAGAAATGTGGCTGTCGATGTCGATGTGAACTATAACGTGGCATTCTCAGATCATTTTCGATCAATTAAGACTTTGTGCAGTATAGTATTCACGGTGCGATATGTAATGCGAATTTATTTTATTTTGCCTTCTTTATTGCTACCTGTCGATAAGATCTGCTTTATATATGTTTTTTTTTATTTTTAACCATTTATGTACGTACGTTGATTTTGTAACAAAGGAATTACTAGAATGTTGTAGAGTTTTTATTTAATCCTAAATAGATTTTTGGTTAGGTACCTACTTAGGTTTGATATTGTTGTTTTATTTTGTGAATGATGTTTCACCTTTAGACAGTTTGATAATATCAATTTGAAATATCACAATTTCGCAATCTGCTGTATTAGGTTATTAGAAATCGCAGTCAAAAATCACTTAGATGCATTTACGGGGCTCTCGACCTGTCATTGACCTCATCATATAAAACATACAGAATTGAAATAAATCGGGCGGAGAGCGGAAATAGCGAAAGCAGCGAAAAGGCGAAAAAATCCAATGATTTCGGAGGTATAACTAACTAACTAACTTCCCATCACGCCAATTCTCCGAAGGGTAGGCAGAGAGGATAAAACGCCACACCACTCTGTCCTGGCACACTTCCCTTGCTTCCTCCACATTCATACATCTTTTCGATTATTCCTACTTTTCACATGACCACTGAGTTTGTGGTGCTTGATCATGCCATGCCTTTCTCGGCCTTCCTCGACTTCTACAACCAGACACACTCGCATTGTAAATTCTTTTAGCCGTTCTTTCATCATGAAAGAACATAATATATATTATAAATGCTTCGGAATTTTTCGCTACTTCGCTGTTTTCGCTATCCCCGGTCGTCGCCCATGAACGTGGCCATCTCATTAAAGATGTGTGATTGGTAGAATTTGGAAGGGAATATGGATAGGTATCCCATATTCACTTTGAAACTTCTTATCTCAGTGGAGATATCGATTGTAATCAAAGTAGGTATATAAGCCTACACACCCATGTATTATGTACCTATCTATGATTTATGCATGGGTTCACTAAAAATCATTACCTACCCACCTATTTTTTGTAATGACTTTTACTTGTGACGTCACTTTTAAATAATTTCATCGCGTCCTGTTCGCCCTTCCGCCGAAAACTCATGCATTATTAATAACGGCTAATAAATAATAATAAAAGTGAATAAATAAAATAACAATAATAATAAAATAAAAAATACAAAAAACGGTCGACCGTTCAGCCTTGCGAACAATAATTTATTCGAAACGTGCTCGGTGACGTATCGGCCGCGCTCCTCGCTCGCCATTGGCCGGCCGTGTCGTCACTTTGGACCAATGGCGGCGCGGCAAAGTGTCGTCATCGGCCGAACGGTAAAGAAGAGAGCGATTGCGAAACGCGGAGCGCAGAGCGGATTGAAAATTGAAATCAAAGATGGAGGATTACATTATGACATTCCGCAAATTTACAATAGAGTATTGAACATTTTAACTGTTAAGTAGATACCTACGTGTATTTATTTAATAATCAATTGAGATTTTGTACGTACGGCAGCCGCGCGGCTAATTATTCATTATTTTATTACAATATAATTACCTGTCTATTGTTTGAATTTTCTTTATGTTTTATGATCCGACGCTAATGTTTTAAACATGCATTGCTTGGAAGTTAAAGGAAACCATTTGAAAAAGTAATTGGCGGCTTTTGTGGTATTCGCATACAGAGGTTCCAGGTTCGATTTCTGGGAATGTTATTTTTTGGTCAGGTTTTTTTAAAAATCGATATGATCTACGTATTTGTCAATTAACCATTGTATTAAAAGGTACCCTACCTAAGATACCTACCCTACATCACGCCCATTGCGATTAAAGTGACACATCTCAGAGTAATAACTGGCGCTGAAGCGTAATACTGATCATTGTGCCTTCATATAACAAATGATGACGATTTGCTTTTACAAAACAAAAATCTTGAGAGAGAAAAGTGTGTCAGTCCAAAATTCGGTGCTATTTAAGGCGGTTAAATGTTTTTATGAAATGGGGAAGAATGTATATTTCTGAAGAAAAAATATTATCGAAATTAAAAAATAAAGTGAAGGTTTATTGTGTGATAAATAAAACGTATGATGGAGTGTGTAGTGCGTATACCTAAAGATAATATTATTTTTATTTTATTTTATATTAAAATAAGCGGCACTTTTACATATTAAATATTTACAGCAAATACACGAAATCATATTATATAGATAAAAATATGAATACGTTATGTTGATGTTAGAGTAGATAGGTACCCACCTTTTTATTATGTGCTGAATGTACGCTATTTTTAGAAATAAAAAAATCAAAAAGTCAAAAATTTTTTTGGTTCGATTCAATTATTTTTATCTAGTGACAGCTGTTTCGCCTTGTCGGAGCATTTTCAAACGGATTGATGGCGAAACAGCTCTCACAATTTTCTTTTAAAAAATTGAGGCAATAATCGAGATTGATTCATATAATATAATATGAAGTTCTATAAAATAAAATTAATGCCAACTTAATCAATGAAAACTTGGCAAATTATTAATTAATAAAAAACGTCTTCCTTGCTATTAGCAATATTACAATTTTCTATACGCAAATCTTATATGTATTATTATTTTTTATGTAGTTTTATTAATTTTTCTTATTCCTAAAAAATATGTTTAAATAATACCTTATCTTATATTTATCTTTTTCTATATTTTTCGTGTTTTACATTTTAAAATATGCTTTAAAGAGTGTATGAAATTCACAATCGACATACTCTGTTTGCCCACGAACAGCTATGAATTTGTGGGATTTTTGTTTATTTTTTTAAATATGTATTTTTTTGTAAACAATTTGTTTTCCCAAAAAATGACCTAACCGGAACTGAAACTGTTGATGTATGATGATGTATCATTGGTCAGTTGTTAGCATGCTGGCCTCAGTCATTGCCAGCAATAAGTTAGTTAACTCGCTTCTAAACCCCGATCACGTCCTCTAAACGATCGGTCCGTAATGCTATTTGGGACGCGCCGCAGGCTAAATTTCCCAAACTTTGCTTGTCCTACATACATGATAGGATGATAGTGTGAGATGCACACATGCGTTCTGTCCCCTCCCCTCTTTTCCCTAATCCCCCCTCCATTGAGACCCTGACCGCGGATGCACGGGTGGATGTCTGGGATGGGGGGCCTGGCGAGGCGGGATACCGGTCTCCACACGGGTGGTTGTAATTACTAATAAACAATGATCGGGGTAGAAACTAACATCCCTACCACTGTTAATTTGGGCCGACTCTGGTTGGTTTGGGTGATGGAAACAATGACATTATAATAATACATAAGCCGAGACGGTGGTAGGGGTACAATGAAAGCATTTGTTCGCGTACACAATCGTAAATTCATCCGTATTTTTATCACACTAACAATCTTAAAATCGCAGTTTAGCTTGTTGAAAAAATCGGTAGAGTTGGCTAAACTGAAAAAAGACTCAATAGCCTTTAAAGCAGTCTAGGGAAAGGGTGGGGCTTTCATTGTCCTACATACATTTCAATAAAATCAAAGAAAAAAATATTTCATTTAAATAAAAAAATTATCCTAGGACGTAGGATCACACATTCGCCTGAGAGATCGCATTCAACAGCATTCGATCTACTTTAGCGAATGTGTGGTATAATGGTCGTGCAAAGAATATCAAAATTAGAGCAGAATGCAAGGCTGCGATAAGCATTATCGACAAAATTAAGAAAGGTCTTTTGCGATGCGCGATGGCTCGGTTATGTAGAGCGAACGAATGCTGAAAGAATTTGTGATGATGCGAGTGTGCCTGGCTGTAGAAGTCGAAGAAGCCCTTAAAAGACATGGCATGATCAAGTAATACAGGTACTTAAAAGTGGTCATGTGAATAAAAGTCGGAAAAATCGATGTGCGTGCGTGAAAATGTATGAATGTGGAGGAAGCGGAAGGAGTGTGCCAGGACAGAGCGGTATAATGGCTACTACTATAAATATATCATATTATCTTTTCTGCCTACCCCTTCGGGGAATATGGCGTGATGGTTAGTAAGTTAATTTCCATCCACAGTTTGACATACAGCGGTCGATAGGCGGAGATTATTTTTGAATTTGTAATAATATGTATTGTGTTTTTTTACTGTCTGATTTGTCACCACGTGACACGGCGGCACGTGACCGCGAATTTAACTGCCTAAAGTATTTTTCTATTGGCTAGTGCGGCGGTTCAAAATATATTATTAACCGTAGCGTTAAATAATTCAATGTCATTATCGACGCGATTTTTTAGTTTGTCGTTTTCGTGTAGGTACCTACGAAATAGTAAGCGCGTTGGGCAACTATTCACTAGGTCACGAGTTCAGTTCCCGACTGGATCAATATGAAAATATTAAATTGAATAAGATTTTTCATGTAAAATATTTCATAAATGATATCTTGGACGACTGGTATTTAGGCGTAAGACTGATCATCTTGCCTTCTTGTAACAAATGACCAAGATTCACTGCACTTGGTGTACCTACCAATGCAGTGCCTTATGCACCATTGGGTGCGGATAAGGGAGAGTAGTACAGTA
This sequence comes from Micrasema minimum, assembly GCA_022494985.1. Classification (NCBI taxonomy): domain Eukaryota; kingdom Metazoa; phylum Arthropoda; class Insecta; order Trichoptera; family Brachycentridae; genus Micrasema; species Micrasema minimum. The sequence continues at coordinate 14,289 of JAGVSP010004280.1, forward strand.
GTAGTAGTTTTTTGTCGGGAGAATCTCTTTAGCGGTTTTGGTTGCAGTGATTTTTAAATTATTTCACAGGAATCCCGGCTACTTGATTTTTTGTGACAGCATCGACCGCAAACCACAGATTATTACGTTATGACATAATACTTATTAGACTATTTTTTTTATTAAGCACCCATGCAGATCGCTTTAGAGCTCCCGCAGACTACAGACTTTCTATCGGCCGATAGTTTAGTCTTGCTTTTAATCAGTATGAAGATGTATGCAAGTGCGCATACTTCAACGATCCGGTATCGGTCGATTGCTAAGTTTTATAGGCTTCACGATTGCCTTTAAACTATCCTATCGGCAAACTATCGGCCGATTGCTAAATCAGTATGGCGCTGTTCCACGTGCGCGCACACGTGCCGATCGTTTAATCGATGTGTATCCTCCTTCCCTATCGCTGTTGCTCGATCACAGATCACTATCGACTCGGTAATAAGCGACGTGATAACGATTTCTTACCCATGGATGTTTAACGTTTTCGCGATCACAATGGAACACGCGTTAAAAGTTATCGATCGGGATTATTAAACGAGCGCATCTAGTCGCGAGCCATTTCCCGAGATATATCTTATTCGCACATATCTTCATTCAATCTTTCTCGAGTGCCGTATTGCATTTAGCCGGCTTTCGGCAAGCCAAATATTGAGAAAAGCAGTCGACATAATAAACAATACGACATGCGCGTTGATTTGACGTTTGACGTTCGGCCGCGATATCGCGTGCTCGGCTCTGCTCGGTTCTGATCGGCAATGCTCGGCTCGGCGAACGTGGTATGAACGTATGTTCATTGTGATCGGTCAAATCGTTAGCGTTAGCACGTGGTTAGCACGTTTTTAACTACGTCAATAGTTATCTGTGATTGAGCTCCTGGTCCAATCAATGTGACAAGTTCAATGAAGCTGGTTATACTCATTTGATAAAAGGCGAAAAATTTTGGTATATGTCACTTACAATGTATTCAGTGACGTAGGAGTGTAGGATCCTAACGCAATAAATTTATTAGTCTAACGAAATAAATTCATAATTCGCTACAACAATCGTTCAGCCATTGTGCGAATCATTGTACCTACGCTGGAACTTTAACACCACATTAATATCAATAAAAAATATTATCTTACTAGTCAAGATCTGTTGACAGGTAGGTATTAAAGTGTGTAGATATATTTTGTGCATTCATTCTCGCGAAGTTTTTCTGAAGTTGACCGAAGTTAGGAAGTGCAGTAGGTCACTACTAATGTACTTAACTACTTACATTACAATTCGAATTCGAAGAAAAGCATTTTTAAAGTATTCATTTTAAAAGACGTACCATGGCGAAATCAATAACACCAACTACTTTAAAGTGGTCATGTGAAAAGTCAGAACAATCTTTGTGTGTGTGTAGATATGAGAAGATGTATGAATGTGGAGGAAGCAAAGGATGTGTGCCAGGACAGAGTGGTGTGGCGTTCTATCATATCTGCCTACCCCTTCGGGGAAATGGCGTGATTGTTGGTTACAATGAAAGCCCCACCCTTTCCCTAGACTGCTTTAAAGACTATTGAGTCTTTTTTCAGTCCAGCCAACTCTATCGATTTTTTCATCAAGCTAAACCGTGATTTTAAGATTGTTAGTGTGATAAAAATACGGATGAATTTACGTTATGTACGCGAACAAATGCTTTCATTGCCCCTACCACTGTCTCGGCTTATGTATTATAATTTTCATTGTTTCCATCACCAAAACCAACCAGAGTCGGCCCAAATTAACAGTAGAAGGGTATGTTAGTTTCTACCCCGAT